>VAHH01000615.1:0-25124 GCA_013357305.1 Radopholus similis | reverse complement strand
AACTAGAATTACACTAAAATCATTGAGGATGGCCGAGCTGGGCCTAAAATGCAGCAGGAGGCGCAATTAAGTAAAATGTAAAAAATAAATTATGCAAATCGAGATCACGATACAGGAAGACTGAAGCTTCGTAGACGAGCTAGTAGAAGCCTAAAAGAAGGATATGGACGCGCAAAGTGGACAAATCTCGAAATTTCACATGCGATTTAAATTCCAAATGCCGGTCATGCATGGCACGTAAACTGTAGTAACGATTGATGATGATGGACTACATATCTTGATTCTTGCGCAATGGAACCCTCAAAGCACATTTTGGGATAAGCAAAATAAATGGTATCAAATTAAAATGTTGAAAACAAGCAAATCAATTGCATAAAGACTGCGATAAAAGTGAAAGGATGTTCCTATCAACAGGAACTGGAAGAAAAGAAGAAAAGTGAAGTGAAAGAGGACCCCGAACAGAGCAATTAAGTAATTGATAGGAGTTGTGACGCTTGAGAACATGATCGATGGGAGTCATGGAGCACCTTTTACATGCGTCGGCACAACAAGGAATTGAAAATCCCTCTGCCGCCGAATAAAAAATAATGTAGGCTCAGCGGAAGAATGGCGACTCTTCACTGAAAGCGATTGGTCCCTTCAACACGATGACATAAAATTAAATAAAATGCAGAAGAACCCGGCCGCTGTAACGGCGAATAAAGGGCCTAAAACGGAGCCAATTCATAATTTAATTAATAAATATGCTCGATAACAATAAATCATTAAATGTATTTATTTGCCCATTGAAGAGCCGAGAGGATAGGGAGTAAGTAAATGCTGGAGCTGTCGAAATAACTTCATCCCACACCAGGCCGTGGTCAACCACAAAAAATTGAGAGTGGTGTACGACGCATCGGCCAGGAGCCGGGGGCAGTCCCCCCTCAATCGAGCAATGATATATAAGCAAAGAATTTAAATTTTCTTTCACAGCCGTTTTGTCGTACAACAATTATATTGTTGTTAGCAATTGGCATTTGATTAATAGAGAGAGAGCTCTCTACAATCGAGGACCCTTCCTCCCCCTCCCATCGAAAGTAATTCAGAGATATTAAGCTTTATTGCTCAAAATAATAAAAAATCGACATTGAATATTGTTAAAATTAAAGCATTTAAATTCGTGACAGTGACTATCTGGTCGCTTTGATTAAACCAAAAGTGATCTAATAGAAAATAAAAATTATGTGAACACGAACAAATACCGATTCATGGCCTGCTTGTTTGGATGATATTGGACATTTTTAGATGGAATTCTCCGGCCACAACAGTCAACGATCGGACAAGTCTGTTCAAGTCCGCGCAGCAAATTAAAAAACAGAGTTTAACCAAATACAATAATATAAAGAGTCAGTCCGTGGATCGCCGCATATAAAAAAAATAAAAAAATAGGACGCATCAGCACATGAAAAAGGAGTCCAGAACGACTGTTGCGAATATTTCCAATTAAATATAAATCTTATAGATTTTAATGAGAATTTTAAATTAAAACTTATCGATGATGGCATTCTACGGCGATGGACGAGTCACAAAGCTGATCGGCCAACCACCAAAAATAAAAAAAGATCCAGTTAGCACAAAAGAATGGATTGCCATGCCGAAAGAGCGGGCATAAAAATTGAAATGAATTTCAATAAATAATTATACTAAAAACGGACAAAAGCGGCTAAATGGGAGTTGACTTCGATCCGCTTCTCAATATGGCACAAAGGTAACAATATCGGAGAGAGAAAATACAACTGGAATTCGAAAGAAGTAAACGATACAAGAACGATAGATGAAAGGGAAGGGAACCCTGGGCACAGCTCAGGACAAAAACAAGCCGCTGATAACGGCAAACGAGATGTACGAGTGATGGTACAGACGTTATCGAAGATTACGATAACATTGATCGCCCTGGCGTTCTTCGCCACGGCAACCACAGCCAATCCAAAGGCAAGCGTTGGGAATCAACAAGGTGGTGAACCACCGAAAACACCAAAACTCCTAAAAACAACAAAAGCTAAAACAAAAACCAAAAATACCCCCAAGAAAGAGAAAGGACTGAGTGAGAATGCGCTGAAGAGCCTGAAGAAGGTCACCCCACCTAATGGGGTTCAAGAACAAGAAGAAGAAAGTGTTTATTGGGGTTTCTTCCCAATCGATGTTTATAAAGGAAATTTTAGTGAAAATTCACATTTGGCAAAATTAAACTTCTGTCCTGAGATATTAAGTGTGGGAAAAACCATTCATCAAGAAATGGCAGGAACCACTGGGGGAGTAGATAAGGAAGGAAACCATTTTAAGCTGGAAAAGTATTTTTTAATGCAATTAAAGTTTAATAATAAACAAAGCACCAGTTTAAAATTTTATATCACACAAAATAATAAAAATTTAATGCTTGGTGAGTTTCTTGGAAGAATTGAAACATCTCGGATTAAAATTTATAATAAAAGATAATAACCAGATCGTCTTCCAGGACGCTTCAGCAGTACTAGAGCCGAAGTGAGCTTTGTGGAAGTAAGTTACGACAAAATGGGCGCGACAACTGACTTTCCTCTTCCTCAACAATGTTAAACTGGCATGGCGCTGCAAATTTGAAAATTACGTAAAAAAATCAATTAAAAATTCAGTTTAAATTTGTAAAACGAGACACGGTGATGAGAGGCGGCAAGTAAACGAATCATAATTAAAAAATAATTAAAAGGAAAAAGACAGGAGTAATGATTCAGTTGACCCATGTGCGCGGAACAATTTTCGAGTGCAGGGAACTTTTACAACCATCTCGCGTAACTCATGTCCCTGCTCCGTGTTAAGAGGACCGCCAAAAGGCCAAAATCCTTGACATGGGAGAGAGGCCGCGAAAAATAGCACGGAATGATAAAATTAAATTTAATAAAAATGGAAGATTGTGCACTTCCGCTGAAACATAAATTGACTGCTTCCTCGCCTTCATTCAAATTAGCTGTCCAAGGGAAATTCTTGCTCCAACACTACTTCACTGGTTCTGTTGGGGAGGCAACAGCCCATCGACGGAACTCAATAGGCTCTAAATGAGCTTGCTTCAAAAACCAGGGGACAGTTTATCAGTTAGCTATTGTAATACAAAACAAAGTGCGATCGGCCAACTGAAGTTCTCCGAAGCACCAGCGCAATTACGAGAATTGTGGAAAATGAAAAATATTTACCTAATTAGATTTGAAATCAATTAATGATTAATGTGCATGATGATGGAATTAATTGAATTCACGAGGCAGATGGCTGTCATCAGAGAAGAATTTGACAGTAAATATGTACTTGTGTTCGGTGAATTTTATTGAAAAAATTAATTTTAATAAAATTATCATCAAAAAAATTCAGGGATTCGGAAAATGACAAGAAGTGACTGCCCCGATATCACTTGGAAAATGAGACAACAGCTTAAATTTAATTAAAAAAATTAATACGACGCATCAGCACATGGAAAAGGAGTAGGCCAAACGGAATGGCGAAAGTTGCCGATGAAGACAAGATCACGACGAAGACTATCATCGTTGATGTTCACAGTATGCAATCAAACAATATAAAGAATTAAAGACTACAAATAAAAATTCAATAAATAATATTCAATTGGCCCGGTTAAATGAATGAGAACAAAAAGCGCGTCGGAATCGCCTCTAAAAAATAATTGTAATACAAAACAAAACAATAATTAGATCCTGCTACGGAGGCCTAAAACGCAGTGCAAACGGAGAATCAATTAAATATTAAAAACAAAAATAATGCAAATTTGAACGCTTGCTGATAAAATTCAAACAAATGAAATAAACAGTTTATTTAAATGAAAAGTGAAGAAGAAAGTAGAAGAGGTACAAATGGCTGTGACTGAGACAAAGGAATCAGTACGGAACATTGCCGTTCTGCTGGATCACCTATGCGATGAGGGCAAATTAGCGCTTCCGGAAGAATTGAGGCGCCTCACTCTTCAAGAGAGTGGGGAACTGGGAGTACCAGCAGAAAAGACTGGGGCCGAGGAAGAAAATGGATAAGAGGAAATGAAATATAATTAAATAATGCACATTTGATAATTGTCAGGAATACGGAATGGTCAATCGCAGTTGGAGCGCGGAACCACCACATTTAATTTTGACGAGAAAAGGCTGGAGCAGAGGACATGAATTTATGTGAAAATGCAATGTTAAAAAGATGAATGTGGAAAGCTGGAAAGTTAGAGCGACGAAGACAGATGGACAAATGGATGAACAATAATTAAATAAATTGTTGAACAATAGCAAATAAATGTTTGGAAAATCTTGTTGCCCAGCACATCAAAAGCCACTGAAATGTTTGCACCCTTTGGTGGAGCAATACTTAAAATCATCTTACTAAATATTTGGACAAATGGATTGCATCTAAACAGAAATTGAATTGCAATCTGCAGTTTACAAAATCGTCTTCCAGTACGCTGTCAACAGTACTAGTGCCGACGTGATCAACCTGAATTCAACAAGTCCACTCAACAAAATAATCAAAATAATGCGGAAAATGATGCGAACGAAACTAATTTTCAAAATAAGGAAGAGGATTTGGAAATAGAAGATGAGTTAAGTTCGGAAAGTAGCGAGGAGGAAAGTGTAACTGAGCAAAAGACTCACTAACTAATTGGGACCAGGAAATCGAACAGCTGCCAATGGCAGAATACTACCCAATTTGGGAACAGGAGGAGGTTGAGAAAAATTAAAATTCGGAATAATCAATTAACCATTTGCGCGCACACCATCGTTGCGGATTGCCCAATGAAATGCTAATGGAGAGTTTCCGATTCATGAACATTTCATCCATGTTCGGACAGTTACTGGATGTTTGCGCCCGCCTGAACGCCCATCTGCTCTTAACAAAAGCCAGAAAAGCAATAATTTAAAATTTAATATATAAAATTGAACAACACCTCTGTTCTCGGTTACGACACCTTGTATGAGATCGTGAAGACCATCAAAATTATGGAGAAAGCCCGAAAAGCAATAATTTAAAATTTAATTTAAAAATTTAACAACTCTTAGGCCGCGAATTTGTTGAATAACACTTTGAAGTAGCAAAAGTCCGGAAGTTCCCTTGGAAATGAAAGACGAAATAAATGCTAAAGCTCCATGCCCTCCTGAGATTATAATTAATAATTTGAAATTCCTCTCTTTGCATCGACTATTCGACTGGTTTGAATAATGCGCTGCCCGAATTCTGTATAATAAAATAAATGATGGCCAAGTGCCGAACAGAAATACGCATCGACTTTTATCCGACGACTCCAACGACATTCCGCTTCCTGACTGCAGAGTCTGAATGCAAAATAAAAAGAGGCACAATGTACCAACATGATCGACGATGCATGAAAAAAATAGATGTGATTAATGGGCCTCCCAAACGACACCACATGAAAGCAGATGAAAGTCAATGGCCTAACACTGAATCACGAGGCCAGCGATACGTCGACTGAGAACAAATTCTCGCATATGATCGCCTGTTACCAAAAATAATGGCGACTTCGTCTCCACAAATAACAATTGGAGAAAATTTGTGTTCTACGCCAACAAATTCCACAATAAACCGCAATTAGATAATTAAAAATGATTAAAAAACAACAAAAAATGAATGCTTAAAAGTTAAAAGTTAAAACTGGACAAGCTCGTCAAGGATGGCAATGTTGGAATTTCCTAAAAAGAAATACATTATCAAATTATCCAATGCATTATCCATTCTATCCAATCCATTATCCTTTCACATCACATTCGCTTGTGTCATGTTCTATTTTCTAACTACAATTCCCGCTGTTTACGGCTGCCCACTTATCAATCCTGTTTAGGGCCTGGCCCTTTTTCCCCCTATTCTCTTTTCTTGCGATTTCCAATTTGTCAGTCGTATCGTATCAGTCGTAGTCGTGTTGCGAATAAATAAAATCAATACTCCTAGTTGGGGGAAATTTAGGGAAATTGGTAAAATAAAACTCTAAAAATCCTCGGCGACTATTTTGTCGATCGAGTACACAACAGCAACACCAATGGATTGGCACGCCTTCTCGCCAAGCGCCGAATGACTGTATTTATAGACGTCTACCGCAAGCATAAAGAACCGCATCATTACGAAAAAGAGTATTATTATTCTCATGTAAAGAAGATGGAAGAGAAATTGAAATGTGTGCTCACTCCTTTTTCTTCGACATCCACGGTAAAAATGAAATGATGAGAATCCGCCGCCCGAAACCGTCATTCACCTATTATTAATGAGGGCCGCAAAGCGTCTGGTTCGCCCAGCGTACAGCACCTAACCCTATACGAACCTGACATCAATTAAATATATTTTAAGTGTAAGAGATTGGCCACAACCATTGAATGAATAATCGCCATTTAAAAGAGCAATTAAGTAATTGATAGGAGTTGTGACGCTTGAGAACATGATCGATGGGAGTCATGGAGCACCTTTTACATGCGTCGGCACAACAAGGAATTGAAAATCCCTCTGCCGCCGAATAAAAAATAATGTGCTACAACATAAAGCAGCCCACGTTATGGATCATCAGAATGCAATTAAAAATGGCCACGATTTAATTAAAGAGCAAGCAAAAAATAAATTAATTTGAAATATGACAAATAACGAAATCGAAAGAAAATAAAAACTCGTCTTGATGGAAAAAGAGCAAACACACGCAATCCAGCAGCGAATCGATTAGAACATAAGCAGAGCAATAAAAATTAAAAATATTGAGAAAAGGCATTGCATTAATTTAGTAACAAATGATTGAAGACCTTCAAATGAAATGAAAAATGTGCAAGTAAAGCATAAAACATTTATCAAAATCAATTTGTCAGTCTGTGCATTGAATACTACAACACCACCAAATATTGCGAAGAATTCGGTCTTGATAAGTGCTTTCCTCAAAATAAGCACATAGAAACAATTCTCATCAGAGGTCGAAGCCTTGGCAAGCAACATGGACTCACGACAAGCGAGGAAATTGTAATAAAATGGCTGGAAGAAATTCGATTTGCACTGTATAATAATTAATAATAAAAAAGTACGCCCACAATTGCGGAGTTTGCACGTCACCAGAGCACATACATGGACTGGTGCTGGCTGAACGGTCGGCGGCAATTTTAACTATTAAGAGCTGAAGAAAGGCGTTGAGTCGGCTCTTGAAGAGAACACACAAAAACTAAAACGCAAAGGGCCATATTTTAGATAATCAAAAATATCAAAACACAATAAATTCAAAATATATTAAAGGACCAAATGGCCCTGCTTTGCCCAATCAATCCATCGAGCTGACCATCTGCCCTTGGAGAATCCGATCCGCTTGGAGGCGTATTTGCACTACATAGAGGCGCTTTGTGCGTTTGGACGAGTAAAAAAAGCGTTCTCGCGAAAATGGAAAGTCTACATTTGCAAAAAAAATTGGAGAAACACGGCGAATTGGCGGAGAAGAAACCAGCGAGAGGTGCTTTGATGACAACAAAATGAAATAAATGTCAACAGACGAGAAAGCAACTACATGCATTGCTAGCGCAAACGGCGGGAAAGCCAGCAACAGTGTAAAAATAATTAATTGAAAAAATGGTCATGTGAACAAGCATAAAGCATTCGATGGAAGGCAAAATAAAAACAAAAATTTAATTAAATTTTATTTAAGAACCTGGGGGGGGGGGCGGAGGCACAGCGTCCCCCAAGCGCTACTGCGTCTGGTGGATTTGTGCAATAATATCGATTTTCACCCGCCGAAATTGAATTTCGCTTAACATCGAAAAGAATAAATAAATGCAAAAAATGTGTGCTGAAGATTATGTCTGGGAAGCATTACTCTTCGCGCGGACTCCCGCACGAATCCACAACATTTTTATTTTTAATGAGATTAAATTGAAGCGACTGGCACATTTTGGAACATGACTGTGATCCGAAGACCTTACCAATTGTCGATACAACCCAATGTCCTCCCGTTTAATGAACACAGATCAAACCGACGGAAGGGGAAAATTCCCATGGCTAACATTCGCAAGAACTTCCCTGTTGTTATCGACTCTGAAGCCGTTTGAAATATTCTCTTCTCACATAAAAACAAACAGGAATCACTTAAATGAAGAGCCCGAATAGCAATAATTTAAAATTTATAAAATTAAACAACACCTCTGTTCTCGGTTACGACACCTTGTATGAGATCGTGAAGACCATCAAAATTATGGAGAAAGCCCGAAAAGCAATAATTTAAAATTTAATTTAAAAATTAAACAACTCTTAGGCCGCGAATTTGTTGAATTTATCGCCTACGGAACACGCCTAAATAATCACAAAATCCGTCCTCATCTCCTCGTCGCTGAGTACGACCCCGGCCACAGAGCGCACCAAGGCGACCAACGACGTAAAAAGATATGGCAAATTCAGCAAATTTAAAAATAAATTTAGATAGCGAAAAAATAATATCCTGGAAGACGGCTATCATCTGGGTGTTATGGAAGGATTGCGCCAAAAGGGGTGGACGCTAACTACTACATAATAATCGACAATAAAAAAGATATTAATGTGATTCCCAGAAGGATCTTTGATCATTGAATAAGAAAATTAAAAAATCTCCAACTTTTCGGTACTAAAGTAATATTCCCATTCCCTGATTGTTCAGCAGTTTCAAATTCCTCTTTCATTTGTTCATTTTCGAGATTCTGCTGCACAAGTATGAAGCCGAAATTGGTGAGATCATTCATATTGAACCTGAGGAGGAGCTGTTATAAATCTCAAACGACTGACTAATGGATATCCATCGACTCAAAACATCAACTGGATCAGCTGAACACTATCTTCGCTTTTTGGCCGAGCTGGGCCGAAAACGCAGCATTTTTAAATATAATATAATGTGAAAAAGTATTGGCATGGCACCGATAAATAAAAGTTGGCTTCTCATGCCAATGGGCTTTATGCCGATCGTAAAACAAATGGATGGTATGAATTGATTGATAATTAAATTTTTGCATAAAAATGAATAAAATTAAAAATTGATTTAAAATCTTTTTCCCCATCGAGCATGAAAATCAAATATAAGTATAAGTAATTTGAACACGATGCGCAGGAATAAAATGATCTTAAATGATTAAGGTACACTAAAAATGTAAAGGTTAATTGTGCTCAGAACGCGCAGAACTGGATCGAGGAAGACATCCATTTCACCATTTGATATTTAAACAAAATTTAAACTACTAAAAACGAATCTGCCTTTGACTGCCACCAGTCTCATCGACCTGTCATACGTCGCCCAGGAGTGGATGATTTCTACACAAATGAGCAATTAATAAATCGTAGTGATTTTACCTCTTCTGCCCAGACGGAGAAATTACCCGAAACTGCATGTCGAATAAATCATTTAAAAATAAAATGCATTTAAAAAAGCCGCAATCTGCAAAATCACAAATAATTACCTAATCAAATGATGAAGATGGGAGTTTGTTTGCGCCCTTAAATTCCACCGAGAGAACCGTCCTGCGAACCCAGATTTATTGAAGAACAAAACAATGGACGGTTCTACGCAAAGGCCAAACTCAAAAAGGGAGGCGGGCGGAGGCACCTCAGAACAAAAAGTGCCAGGAGCGGATGTATTCTTCAAGGAAATTACTTGGTCCTGGGTCAAAACGTTAAACTGCACCAAATAACAACGAATAAAATGCAGTCAATTAATGCGGAAATTGTTACGCAATTGCAGCAAATCACTCACTGAACGATCGCTTCCGGAACTGCAAATAGAATTCCAAAAAGATTAAAATCATCCGCACCGCGACATTTTTTGATTGATTTACGCACAATGAAGAACGAAACACAACGACTGGATATGTATAATAAAATTTTTAAAGCCGAACGATGGCGGCCATCCTGATGGAATGTGCAAAGCTACTACAAACTCTCGCTTTGGAGGAAATCCTCAGAGATCACTTCAAAACAGGAATGACTATCTGACGAATTTCATAAGTTCACATAGTCCGTGCGCATTCATTCGTGTTTTACCAATAAAAATTTAAATTAAAATGGAAAATTTAAAAGCCACGAATTTGTCGGAATTATTAACGGTAAAAAGCTTTAAAATGAAATTAAAAATCCGAACAGTAATACCTGTTACAAATTTCTTCCTGAAATAAATGGAAATCCCGCCTATCTGGACCCTTTAACTCGAGCGGGAGATCAAATCCACAGAACGGCTGTTGTCCAAATGGGAAAGAAACTCGCCGTGAATTGGTTGAAGGCTACTTGGCGCTAGGCCGTGGAAAACAACAAATGTGGGTAGCAAATGAAGCGAATAATTCGGATAAGTGTCTGCCTGTTTCAACGTAGACTGGAGACTAAATGTGAATTGGAAACGACAAAAACAATCGCCGTGAAAGGTGGCGAAGTTAAAAGAAAAGTGGGAAGTAGATGCGCTCATTAGAGCCTCCTTGCGCTGAACAAACCTAAATTTGGCAAGGCATGGTGTTGAATCAGCGGTCAGCACACCTTGGAAATGGAAGTCATCTGTCGGTAGAGATATGTATAAGTAATACGAAATAATCTCCAAGACAGAAATGACACAGATGCACACCACCAGCAACTAGAACGGTTAGCAGAAATAACGAAAATATTGTGGGGCAGGACGGCTAATAGGCCATCAAACGATTTTATTAGTTGAAAACAAAACAAAAATAAAAGATATCAAACAGAATTTAAAAAGGCACAAATTGCGTTCTGTCGCATTCCCTGAAATGAACGGTTACTATAGCGGAGCATTAATGGAGGAATAACTCCAGAATGGATGGCTGTGAAACGAATAAAATGAAAATGCAAAATCATTCAAACACAATTTCAAATAGTATTTCAGTCGGAAAGCTCTGTTGCAACTCCAGAATGACCCTCGAGCAATTCAAACTCGGAAGTCTGAGCAGTAAAAAATAAAAACGAAATTTCGAAATTAAATAAATTAAATACGTCAATTAAATCGTGTACCCACCATTTTTGGTGCTGGGAGTAAAAATTGAACAATGGAAGACGAGAAAATCCCCAACAAAAAGATGTGTACGTCTGAAGGTGATGGGGGCAGAAGCAGCGAATGTGAGATTTCCGATTCCGACGTCAACTTGCATTGCAATTCCAGAGCTACAATACGACACATGATTTTCACAAACTGAGAAGGCGGAAGAGTCGATCGAGATTTGAGATGCCACAACGGATCCGATTGCCGATTCAAGCCTTTATTTAATTTCATTGTTAAATAAAAAATAAAATAAATTCAATGCGTCACACTGACTTCACGACACTTCTGGCTTCCCCCGACTCAATTCGGACAAAGCATAATTCTTGGCCCAACGTGGAGTAAAAATGATTGAATTTGGAAAAATAAAGAATTACAATAAAAAGCTCCAATCTGCAAAACCACAAATAATTAATTAAATGGTGAAGACGAAAGCTTTTCAAACTTCGAAACAGAGAACCGTCCAACGACACCAGATTTGATTAAAGAAAGCTCCCAATGGATCAAAATGTTGCGACGCGACAGAATTTTCTGAAGAAAAAATGTTGAATAAAACAAGAAATTAAAATTATTTTCTTGCTCACAATTTTCTGTTTACCAGCAAGCAGTCGGTTCCCCCAGATAGTAAAAACGAATAAAAAAAATGCAAGAAAATTTTAAAAAAGTTCGCTGCGTTGGACGAGAGGGCTGCAGGCAGAGGAAAAAGAGCAGGATTGGGCGCTCGAATTCGGAAACTAAAAAATTAAAATGGGCGGGTAATAATTTCTTACCTGCTCCTCCCGCTTCTGATGTGCTGTCTCGTGCAAATTGCGGGGACGCGGGGACGGTCGGGAACGCGATCCGTCGACTGTTTGGTCACCCATGGCCCATTGTTCCCTACGAAACTGACAGCAATTGAGAAAGAGCAGAAATTTTGTTAAAATAAAAATATTAAAAAGGGAGCAAAACGGCCAAGTGACTACTAACTCCATTCTCCATTGTTGGTGACCGTCGGACAAACAGAAATTAATTTAAAAATTACGATAAAAATAATTAAAATATTGCATTATTTGAGAACTTGAGGAACCGATTTCTCCAAATTTGGAGAAGAGCCTTAAGAAATGGAGAAATGCTGGTCCTGGGCAAGACGTTAAACTGCTTAAATCAAATGGAAGTCAAAAAGAGAGAATTACACTGAATCGGATGACGACAGGCTTGACACCTGCTGCACCCACCATCAATTTCAGTGACCTGAAACATCCTAGTACGCATAAAAATGGTTTTTTGTAATAGTGCGGACGCATGCACATAGTTTCGCCAGGATGATATCAAAGCGCAAATTAAAAAGGTGTCGATTAAATATTGAAAAATTAATTTATTTAACAATCGCCTCGGAGCCATTTCTCCCAAAAATTAAGTGCAAAGGGCACTCGAATTCGGAAACAAAAATAATTTCCAAACTCTTGAAAATAAAATAAAACTAAACAAAAAATGGTTCTGAAATCGAGTGCAGTTTGACTTCCGCGTGAATTCGCTTCTCCAATTTTATTAGAAAAGATAAATCTTACCAATGGATATTTTTAAATTCCCTTCTATTTTTTTGATAAAATGCGTCAATCTGATTTTGAGCGTATCTTCTGCGACGACTTTAGCCACCATTCTCCGTGAGCTGATCGCAATATCCGGCACCCTGTCTACATTGTCTTGGGAAGCACTGGACTGACCAAATGGGCCCGCTTATATAGGCTCGGCGCATAAGAAACAACAAAATAAAAAGTCAAATGTTCATTAAATTAAGTAATGGGAGAAAGAAGCTTTGGTGACGAGATCTGCAACAGAAAATACAATAAAAGTTGTTTTCCATATTTTTGGCTTTAAGAGGAGTAAGTTGCTTTCTACCTTCCCGCGGCCCTTTCACCAGCTCCTTCCATTATTGTCCTTTCGCCGTTTTCGGCTGATGCCTTTACGAGAAAATAATGTCCAAGGAACTTGAATTAGAAATTAATACAACGATGAAAGAAGGGAGACTGGAATTTTATCCAAGAGTGGATTCAACTCAAAAATTGATTAAATTCATCGACTCGGCTTTATGATTTAAAATATTTAATTAAATTTGAAAATGTTAAAAATGCAGACGAAATGGCTTATTAAATGCAAAGATGGTGATGGAAGAGGCAAATGAAGTGAGTGGGACAAATAAAGCTGGAACCGTACCAATCCAGCACGAAGAAAAGGACCGGGAAAAGAATAAAAGCAATGCAAAAAATTGAGTCTTCAACTAAAACCGTCTGCAATGGCCTCAAACTGCAACTAGTGTTGGCACGTTCTAATGATACTAGCAGAAATTGGAGATGGATTAACAATTAAAAACGAAGTGTCAGAAAATGCGAAAAAATAGAAAATGTGAACCGACCTTTAAAATGGAAATTTAAGTACCGCTTGGAACGACTGCAAAAAACAACAAATCAAAAGCCAGCGACCGGATGCGAGAATAAATGGCACATTTAATTGAAAAAATTTCAAAGACTGCGGCGAAAGGCAGCAATGGAGGATGGATGGACTTGAGAAGCGAATAAAAATCGCCTGATTAAACACCAAAAAATCAATCAAATTAAATGTAAATAATTCCGATGGTACGAATAATTTTGTCCAAAGTTGAATATGTAAAGTGAATTTAAATAAATTGATAATTAAAGAAGTGTCCACTCAACGGCGATTCACGGCACAGACATGGCAGACATCAGAAGAGAGAAAAATTTGACGAAGAAATTAATTGCTATTTAGAAGTTGGACGGCAACAACATTCGAGATTCACATTATAAAATTAAAAGACAGAATAGTGGTTCAGATCAAGCGAAAAGTGAACAAATGGAGCACAATGGTCCAAATGGTATGAGCTCCATGGTAGGCTCTCTTCCTTCTAATCGCACTGCTTCCACAATTAGCTTTTATCTCTCTGATTGCATCGTGCCGGCAGACCGGCGTTCTTGTTCTTCACAGGTAAGTACACTCTGTCAAACTTCTATGAGGCGAAGTTCAAAGCGGTAGTACAATGGTCAAAAGAAAAAAGCCATCATGAACGCAAAGTCTCATGTTTTGCTGCATTAAAATGTGCTAAGCGGGCACTCCATCTGCAGAGAGTCAATGACGAACAAATTAATTGCTGTTTAGAAATAAAAACAATAAATGAGCATCCATCAACGAACAGAAACTGCCATTTTACCGCCCTTCACTTTGGCTTGAAGATGGAGAATGAAAAAATGAAATAAGATAAACCAAATTCCGCTGGAGACGTGTGTCTGGGGACGGAATGAAGAATAATAAATTATAAATGTGTGGAAAAATAAACCCCCGTTTCATGATGCTGCTCACCAGCGCCACACTTTTGGGTCTGTACATCTACAAGCCAAAAAGTTATGCCATAAACCAACGACCATTGGCACCAAACGAATTGAAACGGCACAACCGCAATATTCAAAAACGAATGTAACTCCCCAGCGTGAAAATAATAAAAATCTGCTTCAAATTGCGACAATCAAAAAATCAATCCATTACATATAAAAAACATGTGTGCCATCAATCGTGCAAAAAAATCAAACAAAATAATGAATGGCAGGCATTTCACATTAAGCAGAGCGCTCAAAAGAATTGTACTTGACATTCAATTTGACCAAGTGGGGCCCGGCGACAGTCACCCCACAAATCCATGGCTGATCGAAGTTACAAATTGACCCATCTCAGTGCCTTTCTCGAAGCAGTGGATGAGAAGGCCCGGGGAGAGTGACGTGCATGGGCGCAAAACCGAAGGCCAATCAACCCAGCGGTTTATGTACCAATTGGTACTAAACCGCTGATCCGACTGATCCGAGGGATGCGCCGGCAGCAGGCAGGGGGGACTCCGGGATGACTGCGCGCAGACGTCGGCGTCGCAAACTGATTGGACAGCTGCGCTTCTCGTCGCGTTTCGACGTGAAGCGCTCTCTGCAGGACATGTCTGTAGTGATTGCGCACGAAGCCTGGCTAAAAATATTTATTAATTAAATTAAATAAACGCATGCATAAAAGCATTTTTGAGCATTTGATGTTTTCTCCTTCACCAAAACAAAGTTCGCCAAATAATCTAAAGACAATGAATTGATTGATTAATATACACATCCCAAAGTGGAGCGAAGACCCAAACCGATCCTGAAGGTGGCGGATTGAGTTGAAATTATCATGTTGGCAGCATTCAAGTTTCAATAATCATTTGCAACCGCAACATGGCCAGATGGCAATTGCTCAGCGTCCGCCGGCTCAGCACTTAAAAAGCGAAATATATTAAAAGTGAAGGCAATAAAATTGTAAATTGAAAACGCAAAAAAACCAAGGATAAATTGGCAAAAGAGAGAAAGGAGAAATGAGCATGAAATTAAAAAATTGTAACATACCAAAACTGATTCATAATTTTAAGCTACTCCTTGGGCACCTTTGGAATGACCTTCTGGACGGTTTAGATCACCCCACAATCGATGCGCCAGAGAGACAATAATGGCGGAGACGCTGCTAGATTGAGCATCCATCAACGACACAGACACTGCCCTTTTACCGCCCTCCACTTTGGCTTGAGGATGAAGAATGAAAAAATGAAATAAGATAAAAGTTATGCAAAAACCGATTCAAAGATCACTGAATTTGGTAAGGCATGCATTAGAGTGTGCATGGCAGGAGGATTTTGTGATGGAAAACCTTTCTCCCATGAGACCTGGCGACTAAAATTCGCTTTCCGGTTTTGAAAATTAAAAAAAAACATATTCATTAAATTAAAACTTAAAGGGAAGGGCAAAAAACTGTTTAAACAAAATTTGGAATTATAAAATCGATGATGATGTTTGAAATTTTCCAAAAATAAATTTCGAATAATTGGCTAAATTTCCTAAATGCAATCAAAAAGTAAATAAATGTGAAAGCAATGAACATAACAATTGTTGTTTTTTGACGAATAGCAATCAATCAGTCGTATGCAAATTGGATAAATATAAATATTAAATAATGAATCGCGCATCAACTGTTCAATTATATATCTATTGAAATTATTTTGAACACAATACTTCTGTTACAAAAACGGGTTCGAGAATAGGTCACCCATGGCCCATTGTTCCCTACGAAACTGACAGCAATTGAGAAAGAGCAGAAATTTTGTTAAAATAAAAATATTAAAAAGGGAGCAAAACGGCCAAGTGACTACTAACTCCATTCTCCATTGTTGGTGACCGTCGGACAAACAGAAATTAATTTAAAAATTACGATAAAAATAATTAAAATATTGCATTATTTGAGAACTTGAGGAACCGATTTCTCCAAATTTGGAGAAGAGCCTTAAGAAATGGAGAAGTGCTGGTCCTGGGCAAGACGTTAAACTGCTTAAATCAAATTTGCCTAACAACACACAAGCTGAATTACTTCCAAACATTTAATTAATTTAATGGATTAATGAAAATAATTAATTGACAAACGGCAACACCATTGATTCTGCACGAAAAAATTGAGACACCAAACAGTCCAAAAACAATCAGTCAACGACAGATAACAGAAATTAAATTATTTTGATTCTAACGAAATTTCTCTGCCGCCCAACATCGATAACACGAGCGTCAGATTGGAAATGCCGGCACACTTTGACAATACTAACGCCAAAAAATCAATCAAAATTCAGCCAATGCTATATTTTGCGGATGGGCTTGTCAAGCAAAATGCGACCTGGAGCAAGACGTTAAACTGCACCAAATAACGACAAACAAAAGGTCGGAAAAATGATTCCTCATAGCATTAAAAAACAAAAATGAAATATACGACGAACACAAAAAAATTGCCCGAAACTGCTGGAAAAACCCGAAGTTGATAAAAAAATTCTTCCGCTGGATTATAATTTTAATGTTTAAGTGAAACACTATAATATCAAATAAAATGTAAAAAATAATTGCCCCAAATGGATGTGAATGGAATAGAAAATGAACGACCATGTGCAAATAAATGCAGTGCCAGTTTGCAGTAAAATTTGTATGGAGACTGCAGAATGCAGATATTTCAACTCGTAAACGACAAATGGCTCCAGACTCTTGCATACAAAAAAAGTGCGGAGATTTGAGCTCAAAAATAATTTTATAATTAAAAAATTTTGATAACAAACTCAACGGTCAACAGTATTAATTACGAAAAATCAATAATGAAAAGAAAATTAAAACGAATGAACTATCTGAGATCTACAAATTAAATTTTATTTGCTTTGACGTATCCAAAAAGCTCAAAAATAATTTTAAATTAAAAATCTCGTTGAGTTTGAATCAGAATAAAAAAAAGTAATGAAAATACAATTAAATTCAACGGCTATCATTTTTATAAAAAAATGCAGTCGAGTCTACACAGCATTCATGCGCGTAAAGCGAGACGAACAAAAATATTGAAAAAAAAGTTTCCGCACTGGGACGGCTTCGCCTACGTCCTTCTGCGGCCCAAGGGAACAGCGCTGGGAGAGCTAAGCCTATGGGCATGCATTGGGATAGAGAGAGGGCGTGCGCTGGGGGTAGAGAGAGTAGGAGGGTGCGCGCGCGTACTCACACCTCTGGATGTAGGGTATTTTGAGTGGGGGTCGGGACAAAACTACATCATATGCTGCTGGCGACGGCCAAACAATCATCGCTGGGAACACAATAAGAAATAATAAAAAACTCGCAAAAAATTGAAAATTAAATTTGGTCCTGGGCAAGACGTTAAACTGCTAAAATCAAATGGAATTGTGAATTGAAAATAAAATGAAAATTCAATAAACAACGAACAGCTGATGTCCAAATTTGTCCCACGTGTCAATTTCGCCGTTTGTGGCATCGCCTTTGGCGTTCAACTCCTTTTGCAACACAACACCTTGTGCCAATGCTGTCGCCTCTTTGTGACGTTGAAGTTCGGGGTTAAACATCCCACCATGGCAATTACCACATTCAGTCCCAATGCTCTGGCCAAACAATTCATGAATCCCAAAAATTCGGAAAATATAATACAAATAAAATTAATAATTAAATTAAATCAAGTTGAGTAGCTGGAAGAGGCATTTGAAATTGACAACCATCAACGGCGGAACCATTTGTTTCTTCGAGCGCCCAGACTGTTTTCAGCCAATTTAATTAAAAATTTCGAATAATCATAATTAAAATTAATGGAATGAATTATTTAATTGACAAACGGCAACAACATCGTTGATTCTGCACGAAAAAATTGAGACACCAAACAGTCCAAAAACAATCAGTCAACGACAGATAACAGAAATTAAATTTTGAGTCTAACGAAATTTCTCTGCCGCCCAACATCGAAAACACGAGCGTCAGATTGTGAATGCTGACACCAACCAGTACCTTATTTGACAACACGAATGCACTAATTATACTCACATTGTTTTTCTGCAAAACAAAAAAATTGAAAATTAATTTACAAATTTAAAAAGATCTATAATAGAAAGCGGCAAAGAAGAATCGGGATGAGTAATTGCTTTTAAATGAGTCAGACGACTTTAAATTCAACGCAAATGCTAAAATAGAATTTATTATGAGAAAAATGCATGCCAGAGAAATGAAAAAGTATGCAAAAAATAATGCAACAAAATTACGTGTTTCCATTCATTAAGAAGTCGGAAGTTGAGAGCTGCTCATTTTGGCTGTGTGGGTGTCCAACGATTGGGGCCAGTTGCATCTTTTACCGCTTCCGACGCCGTGCCGGTGTCGGAAGCGGTGTACGAACTGATGTCGTGTCCTCAATGGGAGTACCGAATCACCACGCACCTGAAGTTGGAGGCAAACGGCAACCAGACACACTCGGTATCGGCCCTTGAGCAAGCAGGAGCCGCTATGATAGAGGCGGAGAAACGGAGGGCCGCGGAAAATGCCTGGCTGTGGCAGTCAAATTCACAAGAAGCTGAATGAGGGGGGCCGTCCATCGTATTGGTGTTCCTATAATGCGGAAGTTCCGAACTGGCTCACGCCGTTTGACGAGTGGGTCGGAATTTAGAAATCGAAGCTAAAATCAATACCATCTAAAAATATTTAAAATTGTGAAAAATGATAAAAGTAGCAGACAGAGACCGAAAAACCACTTTTTTCATACCAATCCAAAGGGAATATCTGGTTACCGGGTATGGTTGCACCGGGTGACATTGGCGTTATGTTTATTGATTGAATTGTTGCCGTTTGAATAAGGTTAATGTTAATTTGTTAAGTAATGGGGAGAATCGGAATAAAGGAAGTTTAATTAATTGTCTTGTTTGCATTGATTTATTGTAGCTCTGTTAAGAAATAGATTAAGTGTTAGTAGTTTCTAAGTATTGTGGCTCGAGAACATCCACCGAGGACAATTGAAATAATGATGGCACGATCCAAACAACTTTGAAGAATTACTGAAAAAGCTCACTAAGGCAAACCGTCAACTTGAAAGAAAAGCACTGCGAAAGAGCGATTTAAAATAAATAAATCGGATATGCATTATCCAACGACTGGAAAGAGAAATGATTTTTATAATTAAACGATTTGTATAATTAAATGATGATAGGAATTTCTCGCATCACTACTGCCTAGGTATAAGGATAGAAGACCTGCTGATGGAGTAAGTTTTGAGGCACAAACCGAATAAAAAATGGAAAATACCCCAAATATGATGCACAGTAAATCGATGGATTCCCGGGCCCATCCATCACTTCCACCATTCTCATTAATTCATTGAGTTGGCCTAATTTAATCACATCATTTTTCTCGGTCAGAAAATAAGGAAAATATAAAATCCTTTCACTTTTGGTGGAAAGAAAAAGGGTGAGAAAAATGATAATTGATATGTAAATAAAAAACATTAAAAGACCCTGGGAGGACTCTTTTACAGCTGTTAAAAATTAAAATCGTCTCAAGCGCTGCCAACAGGACTAATTTATTGGAACACTTCAAATATAATTATAAGAAGATTAGATTCAATTACATAAAATGAAAAACGGCTGTTATAAGTTATAAGATGATCGACGACTATTAAAAACGACAACATTGGAATGAAAGATGAAATTAAAAATGGAATCGCATAAAGTGGTGCAGTGCGTCAGCCCTTCTTCAGCAGAAAAACAAGTGTCCATAATTGGACGAATGAACGTTAAATGAAAAATAAACTGAATGAAAGCGAGGTGCTGCAGAACATTTTAAAATAGATGCACACAACTTCTCATCCCTTTCTTGTCCTCCTAACTTATTATTTACACAAAGTGAGCCACTGCAAGGGAAGCCAAAGAGCTGAAAATCCCTGCAACCTCAAAAGACAGCGGAGTTTAAAATTTACTTGTGATCCTGAATGGATAAAAGTGAATTAATTAATGTTTATTGATGATAATAAATGCGAATGCAACAGAAAGGCAAGTACAATCCAGCACAAACAATGACTTCGCGGCCGAGCTGGTCCTAAAACGCACGAGTAGCAAGGAGCAACAGGAAATCAAGATGACGGAAGAGGAATTGCTGAATGACATGCGGAACAGGACACCTGGGCCACGCCATCTGGGCCACGGCCATTTGGGCCACAGCCATTTGGGCCACCGGTCATCTGGGCCACGACCATTTGGGCCGCCATATAAAAAAATAAATTCTGAACTCCGAGGTAATTTTTTTTGTAATAATATTAGGCTTAGAAATAAGCTTAAGCCTAAAAAGTTGCTTGGCTACACATTAGACTAGGACTTAGGCTTAAACGGGGCGAGGCGTAGTAATGAATTACTAGTATATTCGTGGCCCAGATGACCGGTGGCCCAAGAAGCCGTGGCCCATGTGGACGGTGGCCCAGGTGGGGTGTACTGGAATGACATGGAACCGGAGGTGATGCCGGTTGATGGGACGGCCGGAACGGCAGGAACGTCGGCACCGCCACAACAGGCCGGTCGTGGTCGCGCGCCCGCGGCGCTCCTGCAATTGGAAGGGCGAGTGAGGGCCCTGGAGAATGGAATGAGGGCCATCGAGGTCGGAGTGAGAGCCCTGAACAACGCTGGCAGCCGCCGGCCCTCCCCGCTGCGGCGCTGCTACACGTGCAAGAGACTGGGACACGTCGCAAGCGGTTGCCCGGAGAAGCGTCCGCCGGCCGGCAGTAGCAGCCCAGCAACGAGCGGGTAGCGGCGGATGACGAGGCAGGGGCGGAGGCGGCGGGGAAGGCGAAGACAACGCGATGATGAATCAGATGTCGACCTAAGATTTCTCAAATGACATTGCATCAAAAACAAATTTAGATAATAATGAGAAATAAAAATGCGAGTAAGAGCAAATGGAAAAATAAAAATAAAATCACTGCAACAACTAATTCAATTAATCGCAGAGACATTTATATTAAATTTAACATTAGACATTTAAATGATCTTCCTAATATTACTGAATGTAAATTTCGAAAAGTGACGACTGATCAAAGCTGAAACCTCAATACAATCAAATGAGGCTGCTGAGGCTCTGGTCCAGACTGTCCGAGTCCGGGAGCAACTCTACGAAAAACTGTACCGAGCTACGACACATGGAGTTGCGCTGCACACGACAGAAGTGCAGGTGCAATTACGAGTGTACTTTCGGCATGCCACGTAACCACATCATAGAAATCAATTAGACAAAGGCGTCAATTTGTCTTCGTGAAAAATTAAATACCAAAAAAGAACAAAGAGTGCGGTTTGCAGCAATTCTGGCGCACGAATGCGCTTATTCCACTTCACGACCGACGATTGGAATTGGAGGAGAATATTTGCAAAGAAAGAGACATCACGTTCCAGTTCAGGCACGATCGAAAAGCGCAGAAACGATCAAAAACAAGCCACATCTCTCTGGTACATTTTTAACGTCCGGTCACCGGCGGCGTAAAAAAAGCCTACAAAAATTTAAATTTAAAACTGCATACGGCTTCGAAATTGAAAATGAAATATTAAATTATGCATACTCACCAATACTGACACTCAAAAATGAAAAAAACAGTTAAAATTAATAAGCTATTGGAACCACTTCACAGCTCCATGTTTTATAACAAGCTGAATGGAGGACGCAGATTGCAGTTCAAATCGGCAACGGTCTAGGGCAACCAACCACTGGACATTGCCGGATTGCAGATGGAACAATTGTACCAATGGGTTCCAAAAATGGGCAATTTGGCGAAACGATGTATGACACCAATGGAGGTCATACAGAAAATGAACAGCAACCATTCGCAATGTAATTTCGAATAGAAAAATTAAAGGTTCGAAAAATTGCCAATTTATTGAAAGAAAAAAGACGCCGCGTCCAGCATTACGACAAGGTCGTAGGCTAAACTAAAGGCTATGACAGTAGATTGCCTTTTAAAGTTTTGAATGTAATCTTGCAGAATAGTGAGTGGGGGTTTGTCAAAAGTTTTCAAGCCAGTTACAAACCAAGGAAAAGAAATGTAGCAGCTCGGTTGGATGTCATTTTCAAAAAATGGGTAGCATGTACTACTTATGACGAAGGATAAACGAAATGCATTTCGCCAATGAACGATTTGTGTGCCAGGGTCAGCCTTATTATTACTATTATTATTATTAAAATAAATTAATGGAAGCATAGGAAGAATAAAATTGAAAATGCCTGAATAAATTGTTCTTCGTTAAACTTGGTTATGAGGATAATCAATAAAAATTAAGGCACAATCTGATAATACAATTAAACTTAATTAAATAGACTTAATATGTGCTTATAAATTCAGTTCGAGAAATTGAGGCGTCGGAACAGAGCGAAACTATCGCAAACGCAGAACGATTCTTTGTAATGTAAGCGCAAATTTCTAATTAATTAAAATTTGAATTTTTGCGAAATGTTAAATGGGGATGCTGATTTTCGAGAAAGCGCTGCCGTTGCAGCTCCAGGAGTGGAAAATTTCAAAGAAGATAATTAAACGGCCATTCAACGCGCAGGAGAAATCGAATAAAAAATTTACAAAACGAATAAAAATGGACTTTATAGCAAGCAAATAAATTTTAAATTTAATGTTTTTTGTGCAATAAAAATTTACTATTTGGCCGAGCTGGGCTTAAAACGGAGCGCAGATTGAAACAAAATTTCAAAACACTCACCAAAGAGTTGAGATAGGAATATTTAAATTAAAAAATTTTTTAACATTAATTTAATTATAAAAATTATAAGGCAAATTAAAAAATATTTTAAAAAATGAAAATTAACCAAAATTCTCCTAAAATATACTTAGCAAAATGAATTCAAAAAACGCAAAAATTATCAAGACTGAAGGAATTTGCTATTTTGGGATGCTTCAAGAGCTCACTGAATAAAAAATGGATCCATCCAATAAAAATGTTCAAAGAGCAGAAGATGCGGAGAATTGGAGAGGGCCAGTCCTGGGCAAGACGTTAAAGTGTTCGATAAAAGTTGGAAAAACACCGCCGCGATGTCCTTCACCCGCTAATGTTGTCATTCATTTGGCTACAAACTGCCGAAAATTCCTGGGTAAGGAACTAAGGCCACAACGCACATACCAGTGCGGTTAGGTGTGTGTAGCTCCAATGTTTTGTTCCCGCACCTCTACGGCCCCCACTCCCCTGTGCAATTTTATGAAGAACTCCGTTGTGCCAATTGTAAGTGTACGGCGGACTTTTGGATTGCTGAATGGCCAAAGAAGCGGAGGCTCTTGAAGACCAACTGGGGCTACAACAAGCTGAAAAGAGAAGAATTCATTAAAAGCAAACAAAGAAATATTTCGAAAAATAGAAATAAAATTGTGGCGCCCAGCGCCGACAAAAAACCAATTAAATTGAAAAAAAATTAATTCAAATGTGATACATAAATACATGAATAAAAATATTTGATTAATTCTAAAGAGTTGTATTTTTTAACAACAAACCAAGAATACTAAAAATCAACGAAATAAAATTGAAAAGCCAAGAATAAAAAAACATTGGCAAGAAAAATATTGAATTAAAAAGTAATAAAAAATGCAAATGTCGGCACTCAATCTGCAGCGAAAAAAAATTCCAAAATTAATAATATTTCCAAAATACACCATCAGTTATTTATTTAAAAAAACGAAATGGAAGATGGCTCTTGATATTAATAAAGCAAAAGAAAATTCAAATGAAATTAAACAAAAAAGGCAATGGGAACATTCAACAATGGCGGCGCGCAGGCCAACACCACCAGCATCGCCCAAAACAAGGTATGTCTTCAATTGAGCGTCAATCCGGCTCTGATTGGGTCCCGACCAGCGATGCTGGCGCCACAAAAAATGATGGCCTCAGCAAAATCAAATGGTTCTGACTATGCAAACAAATATTTCATGTGGACTAATGGCGGTAAATGATGAAAAATTATTATAAATTATGAGAAGAATGGGGAGAACGAACTTCCTCCCGGGCTTCCACGAGAACTTCTGCTGGACACCGACTTGAAATCCAATTAATATTGCATAACATTAAATCGTCGAGACCCAACACAGCGTTGGGTTAGCGGGACTAAGCGTGATGCGGTTTATCCCCAAGAATACGTATCAAGAAGAAAAAGTGTCCAGACCAGCGAACGGGAACTGGAGATTAAGGCAGAAGAAGAGCAAAATTAAAATTCTCCAAATAACAATAAATAATGTATATTTGTATGTAGCATTCCTGCAATGATATTTAATTTTGTCTATCCCTTGTGATTGTTGTTGGCAAATAAAGGTGTGGAGTCCAGCACATTTCCTCACTTGGATGAACAAGTGTTGTGCAAAAATAATTAAAGTCGTTTTTTATTAAAATGGCGAAATTTAAAATTATAATTTAAAAGCTATGACTCCTTCTGGCGTTAATGGAATTTGCAGTGGAAATCAGCAATCCATCCAATGAACGATTTGTGATTGACTGTGACCCGGACTTTGTGATATGCTGATTTGGAGGAATGTGATGTGGGCCGAGCTGGGCCTAAAATGCAGCCGGAGGCCAAAAATGACGGAGGGCAAAGTTGATAAAAAGTCACAAAAGTGGAAATTTAAAACGATTTTTGTAAAAAATTAATCAAAATTGTTTCTAGTAAATGGAATAACAAAAATAATTGTAACCAAAAAATCGCCTGTCTTTGTCGAAACCCTTTCTGGCCCTCAATCAGACAAGGTGGTG
>VAHH01000614.1:0-25151 GCA_013357305.1 Radopholus similis | reverse complement strand
TCGGGAAAATAGCCAACTTGGATTCCCGTTAGGCTTAGACATAAGCTAAGCTTAAGCTAATGGTGGCCCGTTTGGCCGGTGGCTCAAATGGGGTGTACCGTCCTCTAGTTCCCCTCCCCCTCCCCGAGCGGCGAGCAGTCAGCACTGCTGCCGTGCTGAAAACCTATACTAAATAGGTACCTACCTATTTTGCGTTTTTGAGGAACCGAACCCTAGTGATTTGATGGGTAGGCTGTAGGCTATAGAATGGCTATTGGCTACACATAATGGTAAAGTACAATAGATTTCTTAGCTTTTGGCTGTGCCAACGGTCACGGCGCATACCGGTGCTATGTCATCAGAAGTGCAAAATGTAAACTGTCAAGATTGTTTTTTGGAGCCCTCAACAGTTAAAACAACACATAGTATTGAGCCCAGCGAAACGGGATCGGTAATGGACATCATAACTTTGTCCAGATTGGTTGGACCGCCAAGTTTTACATTTTGCACTGTTTAACTGATGACCCAGCGCATACCTCCCGAGCGGTAGGGCAGCGTCATCTCGCACTGGATCTCCAGCCCGTCCACTTGTCCACCGTCCATGTGCTTGAGCGCCTTCTCCGCGTCCTCCGCCTTCTCGTACTCCACGTAGCCGTAGCCGCGCGGCAAGTGCGCATGGATGCGGTCCATGGGCAGCTCGCACGCCTTGAGGACACCGAACAGCGCGAAGATCTCCTCCAGGTGCGCCTTGGTCACGTTGCGGGACAGATTGCTTAATTGGGGGGCCAGGCATTTTTGGCATTTTTAATTCATGATGTCCTACTTTTTTGCAAAAATCCAATTTTTGAACAGCCCTTTCACTTTTGAAAAACGGTTGTAAAAACTCATAGACCTTATAATTGCTTTGTTGTATAAATTATCAAAAACAAATCAATTGATAGTGTTCTGTTTGATGAAAATGTGATTATATTGATTTCCGAAATCAGCACGCTCCAGAAATAGCCAATTCGTGCGACAAATGTCTATCTTTGATCTTTCAAAAAGTGCAATTTGTCTTGTCTTTCAAATAGTGCAAATCGGTCTCATCTTCCCTTCCTTTTCCACCATATTTTCCTCTCCCCTCATTTCCCAATTCTCAGCCCTCTTCTTGTTCCTCTTCATTTATTTTATATCCTCCGCCTCTATTCCTATTCTTCATCTTCTTCCCTTTCCCATTTTCGTCTTCATCTCTTCTCTCTCAATTTTATCTTCTCTTCTATCACTTTTCCTCTTCCTCTTAAGTTTATAAATTTAATTTTGAAAGACGGGAAAGCATAGGTTCGATTCCTAGGTGCGCACATTTCCCTCCCTAGACAAACTCAGCTCTTCTCGTCAATTAAAAGCGTTCTCTTCGGCATGTAAGAGACTGTTCAAAATGCCTCGATTAAATCAGATTTCTTCACAAATGCCATCTTATCCCGTGAATACTGGAATAGTAATCCTGATCCCGTACAACCCTACTCCAGGACCAACTCAGCCCTTGGCCTGTGTTAAAACCTAAAGGTTCCCCCCTTATACCCATTAGCCATTACCCACTGCCCACAAAAATATCAAATCATCTATCTTGGTACATCGTACTACCTGATATCCAGGTTAGGTAATCACTTAATGCCTCAGTTTGCTATCAGAAAAACACCGCATTTTGCCCCCTCCTCCCAATTGTATACCGAACACAAATGCGCTTCTGCGGCGGTTCCGGAGAGCGCTCACGACGCGCCGCAGGCGGTGAGGCGGCTGCGCGCTCCCGACGCGGTGACACTGCACGCGGCTCACGACGCGGCGAGCGCGAACGACGGCGGCCTGCAGCGGCAGCGCCGCGCTCTGGCGACGCCTGACGACGACGCGCGGGCGACGGCGAGCGACGCGACGAGCTCACAGTGGCCTTCTCGGTTTTTGGCTGCACACGGCGTGGAGAGCGCGATCTGTGGAGTTGCTTTTATTTACTACATTTGGATGTCAACTTTCAAAATTTCTAGAGTTGGAATGCCTTAGCTTCAAGGGGTAGAAAATTGGTGCCGAACTGACCCGAACCATCCACCACCTGCGAGTGCCCTGGAGCCCTGCTGGTGGGAGCGCTCGTCCCCGTTCAGAAGGAATTGACCAAGTGACCAGTGAGAGGGCCTTCTGGGCACAATTGTGGGCGAGCGGAGAAAGTGAGGGATGCTGAGAGCAGCACATTGCCTGCCGACTGCCTCATGGGCTCGTAGGTAAAGAATGTGAATGGTTCCGAAGGAGTTCCACGCCATCCCCTGTCCCCTCATACCCATCCTTCTCGCCTCAAGGCCTGTCTATGGAAGACTGCCCACCGGAATGACTCTATGCACTCTTTCAATGCATCTGCCGATGAGATGAATGTGAATGGTTCCAAATTCCAGGAGAGTTCCACTCCACTCCATCCCCTCATATCATTCTTGCCTCAAGGCCTATTTCCGGAATGACTCTCTACTCTTTCAATGTATTCGCTTGCCTCACAGTTCACACTTCACATCCAACATTGTACACACTTTACAATTCAATTTGCAAATGCGCGAACAACATTCGTTGTGCAACATTTGTGAATGGCGTTGCCTAACGAATTTTGGGGGACCCAAACCTCTCGGCGCATTGAGCGTCACCCAGAGGACTATGGAAATGTGTGTGCATTTCGCTTTTGCTCTCTCAAATGGCGCCCGATTCTTGTGGAACACACAGAAATGATCGGACGAGGTAAGTGAGAGCCGAAGAAAAATGAGAGGAATTGAACTTGGTCCCAATCGCCACGCACATTTGGCGATTGAATTCTTCACATTTGGGCAGAACCATTTTTAAGTTTTCAAATGGATCAAAGATCAAACGTTCTAGTGTTCCTATTATGACTTAACTGATTAGATACCAATGTCAAGATTTAAAGTATTTTACGAATTTGTTTGTTTTTGGCGTCTTACCTAACCCATATCGATGTTTTGATCATTTATTTTAAATCCCAAATGTCCATCTCGAAAACCGAAATTGCTGGTCTAAAAATATCGATCGCGGGCCGAGATCAGCTCAATATCGAGTATCGATCTTGATCTCGACCTAAATTCCGATCTCGTGACGTCTCTAGTCTCTACTGATCTGATCGCAGATCGATCAGTATTCGATGGAACCATAACCAAGAACTGATCTGTGTTGATCGCCATAAGCAATAAGCATTCTCTGGTGTGTTGCCCAAATTTGCTTTATTCGCAATTCGGATACCTGCGCGGTGAACGGCGCGAAGTGCGCTCATCGCGCGCTGCGTTGGCGCCGCGCGACTTCTTCGGAGTGGGCGAACGCGACGAGCTGGACGAAGATGAGCCCGATGAGCTGGACGAGCTCGACGAACTGCCGCTGCTCGACGAGCTGCTCGAGCGCGCCGGACGACGACGGGGCGAATCCTTGCGACGTTCGACCATTTTTAAATATAGCAGTTAAATAGCTATCCTATATTGTCTGAAAATTTTGTAAATTGTAGCTTATAAGTGTCAACTGCCAAATGTAATAATTGAACAAAAAAGATAAGTAATAATAACTATAATGGTTGTAATGAACCGACATCTCACAGCTTCAGCTTTTATTATTTATTTTATCAATTGTTTGAATATTGAACCACATTCTCTGGTTCTGGTTCAGCAAGTTCATATTGCTAGTTTGCTGGTGCGAATACGCATTTTGTTATTGTGTAGTATTAGGCCAAGCGAATCAAAAAAAAAATTTTTGCAACGAAAATTTGTACAATCGTAATTTAAACAAATTCGCTATTGGAAAAGAGTGAGAGTGCACGCAAGCACAAGGCAGAGAGAGAGGCACTGGCGCAGCGCAACGCAGAGCCAAGCACACCGAGGAATTGATTTATTTTCTTCTTTTTCGAACAGTCTCACTGAGCACTGAGATATGAATATGACACAAGACATAAGAGTACTAGAGTGAGTTCCATTTGCAAATGCGATTCTTTACCTTCGCCTTGGTACTTTGTACTATTCTTCCGTTTATTTTTCTCACACCAGAACTAAGACGAGACAGAGTCAGAATACCCCAAAGTTCCAAGGTCAAGCGTCAGGCTCAATATAAGGTATAAGGTAAAGGTAGGTATAAGCCCTCAAAACTCAATATTCCCCAATTCCCCACTGCATTTGCGCATTTTCAATTTTTCATTTCCACATTCATCATTAAATCATTATCATCTATCACTCATCATCCGCACTCAATCATATTTCTCTGTCTGCGGGTCTGCGCTTTTTTGAATCTAGAAAAATCTAGCAGAACAGAGAATAGGTAATTGGTGGTGATGAGAAAGCGAGAGTAATAGGAAAGAGAATGAAAAGGGAATCCACCAATCCAATCCTCCAAAACAAATGCCAACACAACAGCCGAATAGCCAATAATAACTTCAACCAAAGATCGTTTTTTGCTCGCTTTAAAAGAGCCTCAACCAGCAACAGGAGGCTCATTCTGTGTGCTTCTCTTTTTTTAATTCGACCAGCAAAAAAGTAGTCAAACAATTGTTGGTTGTTGCACAATTCTTTTTGCATGAGCGCTGACTTTGATGAGATTAGTATCTATACAAAGCTTCAATTTTCATAATGTTTATTTGCCATTCAATTCCTATTTCGCTTTTCAGCAAATTATCAATACTTCAATACTCAACTAAAGCAAAAATTGAAAATGTCGTCGCGTCCAAGGGTATTCTTCGACATCACCATTGGCGGCAAGTCCGTGGGCCGCATTGTGATGGAGCTGTACTCTGACATTGGTTTATTTCAAAACAACGATAAAAGCTCAGATGTTTGCTCCTTTAGTGCCCAGGACTGCGGAGAACTTCCGGGCGCTGTGCACCGGCGAGAAGGGAATGGGCAAGAGCGGTAACATTCGATTCGATCAAAAATGAGACAAATTTGCCATTTGTTCAGGAAAGCCCCTGCACTACAAGGGCTCCAATTTCCACCGTGTGATCCCCAACTTCATGTACGCTTTTCAGCATTAGGCGAATGACCAGTTTGGATTTGCAGGCTCCAAGGCGGGGACTTCACTCGCGGGAACGGCACCGGCGGCGAGTCCATCTACGGCGAGAAGTTCGCGGACGAGAACTTCAGAGAGAAGCACACCCAGCCGGGCATGCTCTCGATGGCCAACGCGGGGCCCAACACCAACGGCTCTCAGTTCTTCATGACCACCGTGAAGACCGAGGTTTGATTCCATTCTCTTCTCTTGTCAATGCCAACTCTGTGTTCAGTGGCTGGACGGCAAGCACGTGGTGTTCGGGCGCGTCATCGAGGGCATGGACGTGGTGAAGCAGGTCGAGGCACAGGGCTCGCAGTCGGGCAAAACCGCCAGCGTCGTGTCGATCGCGGACTGCGGCCAGCTGAACTAGAGGCCGAATGCCCGGCAGAGCGGAAGAAGTTTGGACTTTGTTGCACGCAGGCATTCCCCCCGTAAAATTCGATAAATTGAACAATACAAATGACACACCCGAGACCTCGGAATCTCTCCCACGACCTGTCGTAGTTGTTTTTTGCGCCCATGCGCTCCACGATTTTCAACGTTTCTTAATTTATCTAACTTGAATAAACTTGATCCATCTGACATTTTATCTAATACCTTTTATGGACTATGTAGTTGAAGTATGTGCAGGGCTAGAGATTAAGGGTATTAATTGAGTTGTGGAAGTCCGGAAGCTAAAGTGCCGGCGTACTTGGGGGCTTCTGCTAGATGGTAATGTCGAAACTCATCGTCTTTCCTCAACTTTCACCCACACATTCGTATTTTTCGTCTCCTCGCTTTCTTGTTTTATTCGTCTATTCTCCTACGTCATCTCTTTCCTCATCATTCTCCACTCCTAAACCGCCTCTTCTATTCACCTTTATTTCTCTTCTCTTCCTATTCTTATTCCATCTCTTCCCACTTCATCTTCTACTCCTGTCTTCTCTTCCACCTCTATCCTCTAGGATCCTACATTCCATCCATCTCAATAAAACCTTTCTCATCTTCTGTTGTCTCTTTTGGTCCAAACAAACTCGGACGATTTTCTAAATGGGAAACATCTGGGCTAAATCGTGTTGGGATAAAACTCACTTGACGACCTGCAATTCGGTATCCCAACTCTTTGGAATTACCTCCACTGTTGAACTGCTCGTACTTGAGTCGGCGGCCATAATCAAAATGCCGTTGATGACAGATTTTAGGTACCTATGCGAATCTAATGTAAATTGTAAGGCACAATAATTATAATCAATAATCATTCCTCTCCCCAACGTGCTAAAACTCCTATTTTTAATAGTTAATATTAATACTCACGCGTCACGTTACTTTAAGACGCTAAAAGAGAGGTTAAGAAATGACCATTCATTCAAAAATTTAAATCTCACCCTATAATGATTGATTTGGCAAAAAGATATTAATGACTTGACTGGTCTCTACGTCTCTAGTAGTAATACCTACACAGCCCAGAGCTCATGTATCAAAAATTGAATGGAAGGAAAAGAAAGAGAGTAAGACAGAGAACATGCTAGGTATTACCTACTTACTACCTGTATTATACATAGCTTAGCTAAGCTCTAGTGTAACAGCAGTAGTATGGACGGAACAGAGCTGCCTATCTATCCTCCTCTTAGTTTTGGTAGCTGCCAGCCGGGAAATTTCCTCTCGGGCAGCAAGCAAAGCGGAAAAGAGCCGCGCCCGCGAAATCAGAGGCAGAAAAGCAGTTTTTAACGAGCGCGCGTTAGAGAAATCGACATCCACATTCTGCTGGGCTGGTGGCAGTTGGGGAATACGTTTCCTTTGCCCTCCTCCGGGGGAACAAAGAACGTCCCCACACTCTCCAGCCTTCACTTTGTTTTCTGATTTTTTTCATTCAATGTAGATGCCAGTCGCTTTTCGGCGAACTCATTGCTCCAGTGCTCAACTATTGACGTCTTTTTTTCGTCATTTTCTGCTCCAGACAGCCTTAAGTTCCTTCCGCTTTTTTTCCAGCCGTTCACTTTCAGACTGACTGGAGATCTTAACCGTAGCATTACTCATCCAAACTCTCAAATTTTTGCTCTTTCATTGATCATTTTACGCAGCGCACCAACGGTAACCTTGTGCATACAAACGTGATGCATCACGCGTTTTTTGGGGGGCGCGTGTTCCCAATTCCTGCACATCCCCTTTTCCATTAGTCGTCGTCATAGTGTCATTTTCTCGTTTTAAGCAGGCAACAGGTGATTGGCGAAATTGCTAAAAAAATGCGAGGGCGATTCTAACATTCTAACTCCACCTGTAGCACAGTCAGTGAATAGAGAAATTTTGTGTAATTTTTATTAGCTTTTCCTTTATCAATTATCAGTTATCAGCGATGACGATGGCTAATGCTAATGTCATTGCTTTTGCAATTTTGCGGGAATCACTTTTTTCCAATAAAATAAACGAATAAAGTTTAGAAAAATTCCTAGCCAAAGTAGAAACTAGAAAGTATAGTAATTTATAAAAACATTTACTGCGCAATGATAAGTGATAGCTGATAAAATGGATAATCATTAATCGCGAATCCATCATTCCATCATCACTATGATTTTTTATTGCGTTGATTTTTCAGGTTCAAGATTCAATTTGAGCCCTTAATTTGGACGAACTCGCTGCCAAATCCAGACACTTCTTAATAATCAAATTATAAATCTCGCCTTCGCCAATCTCTACTGCCGCGCCCAACTCGAGACTCGAAGACTACTTTCTTCCAAAACAGACAGCATCTCAAATGAGGATCTGGAGCAAAGAGCACACATTTGAGTTAGTCACTTCACAAAAGTCTATAATCAACCGGAGCAGATAGATCTTTTTGGGATTGGGGACGACGACATTTGGGCGACAAGCCAATTTCATTTATGAGTTCATACAGTCAAGGTTTAAGTTAAGCCAAAATTTAAAATCAGTTATATCGATTGATAAGCCAAATGAGTGAGTGCTCTATCCAATGGCTTATACTTGACACTGCTATATCTGATGGTACCAAGATGGAGGCCGATCAGACGATTCAAAGTAACATGTCAAAGGTACAATAGAATTATAGAAATATACCGTTATGCGGTTGGTCAGTGACGATTTTACAGTTCAAAACTTTGTGTGTCCAGAGTGACCAGATTGTCCTGATCTTGTTACCATTGGAATAATCACATCGGGAGGAATCGATTGGTACTTATAGCAAATGAAGTTGGAATAGTATTTTGGTATAAAGAAACGCACAAAAAAGGGATGAAGTCGCCCAAACCCATTTTTGGTACTGGCGAATTAATCCACTCGCAAAATACAATATAACTAAGCGTTTGTTTGCAGTCACCCTTGGCACACGGTTGTGAATGCGGCGCTGCGCAAGTACCCGAACCCGGTGAACGACAATGTGCTCGGCATTGACGTCCTGTCGCAGCAAGTGCGCGACGGACGGCTGCACAATGAGCGCATTCTGCAGACCAAATTCGCTGTGATGAACTGGGCAAGAAAGGTTTTTTGAATTTTATTAAGAATTTAAAATTAAAATGCGAAGAAAATAGAAAATTGTTGTCGAATGAAAATGACGACTGGGACTTGTAGCAGCTGAACGAATATAAATTTCAATGCCCTCATAAGAGGGATCAGCTCGAAACAGGATCTTTTAGGCGATAGGGGACTTTAAAACAAGCCATAACCCAGTTGAGGTTAAGATAAAAATTTGAATAAGATGCAATAGGAAGCTCAAAGAGTGCTTTAACCAAAGGTTTGATCAGTCGTCGGATAGTCAGCACAAAAATTGTTAGCCAAATTATGGCAAAATGTTTGAAACAGTCATAGTCATAGATTTTTGCGAGTTTTTGGCCATAACTTGGCCCAAAATGGTCCAATCAATTCCCTTCCAAAATGCCATTTTGTAGAGTTTCCATAGCTCTCTATCCAAATATTTTTGGGGTCTCTTTCTAGCTTTATTCATTGCCAACTTGTCCAATTAGCCAATTACCAATTACCTTGCCCAGGCGGAAATATTTTCCAACCTGACCAGGCGGAATTATTTCCAACTTGACCAGGCGGAATTATTTTGATCCAGATGGAATTATTTTCCAACTTGACCAGGCGGGACTCTCTCTTCTAGCTCTATTCTTTGCCCGGGTTATGGCTTGTCAAAACTCCCGTCGCCCAAATGGCTTACACAGCCTATAAATTAATTCTTAGTTTCGTGTTCAGTTGGCCAACTTCGGCGACAAGATGCAGTACTCGCTGGAGTACTCGGTGGTGGACCCGGGGGAGCGCGAGATGCGGCTGAACACCCGGAACCTGAGTTGCACCAATTTGCTGCGTGTGGACGAGAACCTGGTCTACAAGGCGCACCCCACCGACCCGAACAAAACAGTGCTCCGCCAGTGGACCAGCGTGTCCGTGAATCTGCCCATGCTGGCCAGCTACAGCGAGAAGGCATTCCTGTCGCTGTACGGCGACAACGCCTCCAAGGTATTTATAAAAGCGGATAAGGCATAATTCGCAACCAAATGCGGCTGAAAAAGCTACCAAATGTTTGCACCAATATTTCATAACTTTGTTCGGAATGGTCAGTTGAGCCTAATTTTGGTACCATTCCATTCAGCTCTTAGAGAGACGCTTCCAATGAGCTATTTATTGCGGATGTAGTCAAGTGTTGAAAAAGTCGATGGGATTTTTATGAATGTGATGTCACAGCGGGGTGTATGTATAGGTAGGGGTTAGAGTGGCAGACTTCATGACCGAAGTGAGACAGCACTGACAAACTTCCCATCGCTTTTTGCTGAATGTAAATGCATATAAAAATTTGTCCCGTAATTCAGGGACCGCAGGCGCTCCAGTGGGTGATTGACCAGATGCCGCGGGAAGAGGAGCGGCCGACGCGCTCTGCTGCACGGCGCCGACGCAACTCGTCCAGCAGCGGCGGCGGCAGCGACGAATGGGGCGGCGGAGGGCGGAGAGGCGACAAGCTGTTCGGGGGCTTTGACGAGAAAATCTTCACCGCGGTCAACCAGTGCTTTTCGCCGTTGTTCAGCTAGCGCAATGGAACCAGAGAGGGATCGGCGGACTATGATCGATCATTTTTGAACAAATCACTGTTATTCCTCCACACACACATATTATTGATTTTTAGTCAAAAATGATGAGACCTACTATTTTTAAAGCGCCACATCCCGCTGGAACATTCTGAACGATTTAAGGGGGGCAAATTGGTGTTATTCTGCTCCACTTGGGAAGCTGAATCGAAAAGCGGATGGTCGGTTATCCTTATGTCTCAGAAGATTAACACAAAAATAAGACATTTAAGACAGAAAAGAGTGACAAGAACACAGCCATATATGGAACAAATGTGAATTGTATTGTTGAAAAACGAATGGTTCCTTGTCTTCTATGGCTGACTCTCCCACACATTTAAAATTGATCACTGATCAGCATTTGCGTTTTAAAGTCACCCCGCCTAACATTTGCTGTTGTTGCCGCTGTCCCAGTTTCCCGCTTCCCAGTGTGTCCGGAGACAGAATATGAATGGATAAGACGTAGCGCTGTTTTTTTTTTCTTCCTCTGACCATGTTTGTCCTCTTTTTCCGTGCTAAAATCAAATTGTTTGCGACATGTTTCTCCTTTGCTCTTCTCCCTCAAAGGACATCCATTTTGGCCAGACGTGACGCTTCTTTCCTCACGGGCACTCGCATTTGGCCTCATCCCCAAATGACACCGCTGTGCCTGCGTGTCCTCGGACAAAAAAGGAAGGGAAATCCACTGCACTAAGTTGTGGTGTGCCCAGCCTCGGCGCGGAAGGGCAATCGGCTCAGGGGCTCAGCACCTTCACACCAATAGTCGAGGCGCCCAAATGCAAATGCCAAATGCGCCACATACCATCCAATTGGCGCGCGTCACACCACCCAATTGGCGCATATAAGCGAGGATTGGCGCATGCGCATGAGAGTTGTTTATCATCGTTTGGTGCTGGCTGCTGGGTGGGAAACTGAATGTACACCGATACTGGGGGATGTTTTCTATATTTTGTCCAACAGTCGTAGGCGCCAGTGCTTGACCAAGTTGGCTACGATTCTGGCACAAAACGGCGGGGGCGTCCAACGTCCATGAGATTGTTTTTTTTGTTGCCAACACACACTCACTGCTCGCGACAATATGCCAACAAAACAACCCACCGAGAGGCGTTCTAAGAAGACGATTCCCCCATCAGCCCACCACTCAGCACACCTCAGCGCAGCAGTCAGCACTCATTGACATTAACGTTAATGGGCAGCTGGCTACAAATGTGGGGCGCTCGCGTTTTTGCCCAACAGCGCCGGGCTGCATGAGAAACGCATCGGCGAGGCAAATTATAACATTGGGCGCGGCGGCCACAAAATGCGGCGGCACTCGGACGGCGTAAAACCATGGTGATTGGTGACGCGGTTCCTGTGCGCACTCGGTGCGCTCATTAAGCCGCCTTTTTACATGGTAAATAGTATTTGCCAGCTCCTCCGTGCCATCCCCGCGCGGCGGAAAGAGTGGAGGATAAAGTCGGCGGCGCACAGCCTTCAATTCTCATTGCCATATGGCATTCCTCTCCTCCTTATTTTGAATAAATGGTCCGACAGAATTTTAAACAACCCTTTAAAGAGTTGTCAGCAGTTTAGGCTTACTTTGACGCCCAGCCCCAATGGCTTCTGCTTGCCCATTCGACGCCAAATGCGCCTCAGTGGGTGCCTTGTCCACGACGCTGATGTTCCTGCTGCTCTCGGTGTTCTCGCCGATGGCTTCGGCCGGTCCGTTTGAGCGCAACGAGTACCCATCCATCGACATGCGGGTGAGTGAACCAGGCAAATTTGGGCTGAGTTCAATCAAAAAATCATAACTCAAGGATTGATCAGTCAATTTAAATGGACTCTTTTTTGATAAATTTCCACCATTGTTGGCGGAAATGACCGTTCGTTCAGCTGCTCGACTGGCCCCTTGCGCGACGTACAATCACACGCGCGCCGTACGTCCAGTTGGACTGCTACATGCAGCTGGACGAATCGTTCGTGGACCCGCGCCTGCTCTATCGCCTGAGCAACGCCAAACAGTTGACGGATCGTGCGTGCCTGCTGCGCATCCCGACCGGAACCCGCCTGACCGTGGTCCGGATGCACACCAACAGTCCAAAGGTGGGGGCAATGGCATCCAGATGGACACAAACAAGGACCAATTGGTGTTGCAGAGCTACGTGACCGTGCTGGCCGGCTCCTCGCAGGTGTTCATGCCTCTGCGCACGGGACGCATCTACGAAGGTAAGCAAATCTTGGCGACGGGTGCCTTTGAGAATGGCATTTGGATGGGAATTGATTGGACCAGTTTGGGCCAAGTTATGGCCAAAAATTCACAAAAATCCCTGATTTTTTTCAAACATTTCCCCAATTCAGGCGAGAAGGAAATGTACGGGCCGTGGCACGTGCCCTGCAAGCAGGCCTACCTGGTGTTCAACTCGCGGAACGCCGAGCCGCCGGAGTGGATTGAGTTCCGGCTGAGCGCCGAGACGGCGCTTGACCGCCAACAGCAGACGGACGCTGTGGAAGAGTGCAAATCGGCGGGAGCGGTGAACTACGCCGAGATGGAGTACTCCAGCGGCGACGAGGAAGTCGGCGGCGGCGGCGGGGCGGCACCAGAAGTGGAGGACTGGAACTGAAGAAGAGCCCCCGAGCTCACAACGTCACAAGGGCATTGCGAGGCGACACATTTGGACAGAGTGCGCCGCACATTTCTTCACATCTCGGACACAATTCTCTCGATGATCTGTACTGAATACTGATCTGCACACAATTTGCATGATATGTTTGGAATGTTAATAAATGAATTGCTGTCTAAAAATATGTACATCACGTAGTCCAGAAAAATGGCACTACATTTTGAATGACAATTCATTTTTCAATTTTCATACACATCATCAACACAATAATTGCATTTGCGGAGCAGTTTGGGTGAACACTTTGCAAGGAATAGAGCTAGAAGCCAAATGTGATTGGATAGACCTGTGGAAGCTGTACAAAATGGCTTTTAAATATTGAATTTTTCAAACTTTTGGCCATAACTTTGCCATTTTTTATGGATCGGGTTGATCTTGATGTCATTCGATAGAGCTTGCCGTGTTGAATCAAAGGTGAGAGAAGTTTTGATCGGGCCATTTTATGACATGTGTCAAATTTGGCAGAATGCTCGTTGTGCTCGCCGCCCAGCCCGAAGCCCGAATGGCAAATAGCGACGCAGCCGTCGCAGCGGTAAATGTGGGGGCAATGGACGCAAAAGAGTCGAACCCGAAACGCCGTTGCATTGTCGCAGCACAAGTGTCCAGGTGAGCTCATGTCAAGAATCTTAGCAAATCTCTAAAGGTGTTCATTCTTCTTTTCGTTCAGCTTCTCCAACGGCTGGACCGCGCTTCACGCCGCTGTGCACGGCGCTCAGTTGGACACAGTCAAATTTCTGTTGCTCCAGCGCGACATCAACGCCAGTACCATTGCCAGCCATTTCGTCCTCATCGCATTCTGTGGCCGTGGCCATGAAACGCCACGTCGACTGGCGCCCATCCACTTGGCGACCAAAGATAAAGTGTGAATTCACCCAGCAAATTTTTATATGAAAATCATTCACAACCGTTCACATTCATTCTCTCTGTGCGCCAAAGCCTTTTCCTTGTTTGAACAATCGCCCACAAATCTCACTCTGTTCCGATAAGAAGCAACAATCAAAAAGTGGTCCTTCCACAGTCCATTCAATTGCCCCACACTTTGTGTTTATTCACTTAACTAACTATTATTAATTGGTCGATTTCATCGCAAAACCCAATTCTCGAGCGACATTTCAGCCGATGGCAACATCGCACGCTTCGACCGATTGCGGCGAATACTCGAGCTTTCCTCGCCTAACAGCTACGGGCACCATGCCCACAGAATGGGAACTATTTTGTGAGCGCAGTGTTCAACGAGACGGTGACCATCCAGGAGGACGAGAGCGGCTTCAACCACTAGACGTGGGCAAACCTTTCAACAGTCCCCCGGACGCAATGTTTTTTGCTCCCACTTTCAGCTACTTCATGTACATTGTGCTGGCCGGCTTCATTGTGGTCATTCTCCTGATCGGACAGTACTTCCTCTCCAAGGCAAAATCAATCAATAAAAGCATTGGATTTAGTTCAAGCAAATTTTTCAAAAATTCTGAAATGAATTCTTTTTGACACCAGCAAGAAGGGCTCAAACTGGTCTAAAAATGGCGGCTAACGCCATTCAGTCACTTCTTAAAGCTTGTGCAACACATTTATTGATTATGGCCCTCACCAGCCCAATTGGGAAAGAGAATGCAAAAATCCAAGAATTTTTGAAATGGATTCTTTTCGAATTCTGTTTCCAGGACAGGAACGAGGGGTACCAAAACTGGCCCAGAATTGGTGGTGACTCCCGGTTCTCGGACATTTCCAAAGATCTTGGCGCCATTTTCTGGCTTAGGCTCTCCCTAACAGAGAATGGAGGAAATGAAAAATATTCGTAAATTCCGAATCAAATTATTTATAAATTCTGGTCTCGGGACTGGAATGGGGGACCCAAACTTGCCCAGAAAAACCACAAATATCGAGAGTAATATGTCATGTCCAAAAATTTTTGGCCAGTTTCCAGTTGACCAAGGGAAGTGTTGGAAAGGCGGCCGCGTACGTGCAGCAGGCGAAAAGCAACTAGATGGGCACCAGGGCTGCGCCGAACGTTCGATGTTCGACGTTCGATGGTCGATGTTCGGCACTTTTTTTACGTTCGAGTTCGACGTTTTTCTTCGAACATTTTCGAACATACACTGGATAAAATCGGCTCTTGGAATTTTGAGTTTTCATTTTAAAAATTTGTGTGGCATTATGATTTAAGAAATTATCTCGGACCTGTTTGTTTCACCCCTAGACGTTTCATCCCAATCGATTTTGACGGACCATTACTCGGGATCATTCGAACCGATTTTGTTGATCTTTATATTATTCGATAGCTCTATTACCAAAATTGATTCACATAATCTCTGAGTTATGATCCGTCAAAGTCGCTGGGGATGAAACTACCCCCGCCCAATCTCGATTCACAAAACTTTACCCGGATTCGGCGAGAAGGAGTAAGGGAAAAGAAAATCTAAAGCCTCATTTTCGATCTAATGGAGATTGAATTTTTAAATTAAATGCTCTATTCTCCTTTTAATCCTTATCATTTGTTTAAGCTTAACCAAAAATTTCTATCTGCGCCCCCAGGTTCTGTCGAAAGCGAAAAACTTTTTAGTTCAGCTCGCTTTATTGTTAATGATCTGAGACAGTCACTCTTTACTCTCGAAAGATTGCTCTTTCTTTACCACAACTTTAACTACTAAAGCACCGAATTTTTGGATTATTTTGCTATTTCAAATTAAATAAAATGATTTCAAAAAAATGTTCGAAAATGTTCGATTTCGATGTTCGATGGTCGATGTTCGGCCCTTTTTTTTATGTGCGAGTTCGATGTTCGAGGTCGAAACTTTTTTTGTTCAAGTTCGATGTTCGACGTTCGATTTTTTGAAATGTTCGGCGCAGCCCTGATGGGCACCAACAAGAATGACGTGGACTTTGAGTGGATCCCGCGAAACCACCTAGATGGGTCTTTCAAAAATGGGTTATAAGGAGTCCCCAATTCAAATGACATTTTGGAGCATATTTAAGTGCTGACCACGAATTTTGGTATTGACTTTTCAAAATTGTGCCATGCTGCTTGAACTCGACGACCTCGAGTTCAAGGCGTTCAGTCAATCAAAATCAAACCACATAATAATGTTATAGCATTCGATTCGTCTTGAAGAACTGAGTTGAATGATACCCAACATTAGGCCGATCCACTGAATTGCTGCTGGAGCTCCCAATATCTAAATAGTTCCCTTCAATGTTGACGAATATTTGACGCCGCATAACTTTGGGGCTAAAATGACCATATCGGCCTAATTCTCTGGTCCCATTCGATCAAACATTGCCTCGGGAAACCGATAACTCAAACGTGGAGCGGGAAATGCCAAACTCATTTTTCCAAGGAATCGAATCCACTTTTGTGAAATATATTTACGCGTCCCCTTCACAGCCAAGGCCACTCTGCGCAGTTCGGGCAGTCGGGCGCTGGACGCGGAACTGTTCATCGTGAAGCATCTGCTGATTCTGCGCGAGCAGACCAGCCCCTACCGCCAGCATGGCGCCGCCGCCAAGCAGCAGCATTCTCGCGCCTCCTTCTTGCGTTCCGGCTCGCTGAACGAGGCGCAGATCAACCCGCAGCTGGACTACTCGCTCGACCTGTCCAAGTACACGCAGTCCATCGTGCAGCTGCTCAGCGCCGAGAACCGGGCGCGTTGGTTCGAGTTCGGCTCCAACAACGCGCTGCTCTCGTTGCTGCTGCTGGTCGGTTGCATTGGCGCAAAAAAGTGGATTTGAAAATTTGGAAGTTTAACAATCGCAAAATTCCAATTTCAAAATTTTCAATTACTGCCCAAAGTGCAAAAAATTTTAATCAAATTCCATTTTTTATTTTTTGCAAAAATTCGTTTTTACAACGCCTTCCAGACGCCCGTGCAAGTGAGTGAACTGCAGACCGACTCGCGGCGCATCATTGAAATGCATCTGAAGCGCTGGTGCCACAGCATGATCCAGCACGTGGCAACAAACTAACCGAATATTCCGGACACACTAACGGATATTCCGGAAAACACACTAACCGGATATTCCGGAAAACACATTAACCGGATATTCCGGAAAACACATTAACCGGATATTCCGGAAAACACAAAGGGACATTTTATTTCCCCCTCTCTCAGTGAACACTTTGCTTCTTGTTCAATGTTCACTAATTCAAAAATTCCGGAAAACTTTTCTTACTAACTCATAGTGAATTATATCCTATTTTGTAGAGGGGTTAAAGCTCTAGAAGTTGATTCAGATGGATTTTTGATTTAAACCTTAGTTTCAGAGAAATTCAATTTTCTGAATTTAAGCTTAGTGTAAAAAAATTCTGATTCCTCAAGCATCAGCATTTATTTCAGACGGAGCAAGAACGCGCCCGGGAGCAAAAGAGCCGTCTGGACGTGGCCGCACATGCGCTCTTTTCTCCCAGGGCACTGCACGACCGTAGCGGCGACACATTCAGACGCCTGAAGCAGAACTGGCCGGAGGTGAGGACATGTTGGGGCAATTGAAGATTGGGGCAGAGTTCAGGTACACGTCGTTTGGACGATGGAGGCCTTTTAATTTGGCGAGCCATCATAACCTCTGGGCAAGGAATAGAGCTAGCTATAAGAGAGGGATTAGGCACTGAATGTTGTTCAAATAATGATCAATCAATTTTTGGATTAAATCAAATCTAAATCACGCGGGAGATGGCGATTTATAGTCATTTGCGCTGATCTGAAATTTCGATTAAGAAGTATATAGAATTTTGGTAAAAGTCCGATGAATTATTCATGTTATTACTACGGTTTCAAATAAATAAATAAATAGTTCTTTGTTTGCCTCTTTTATTTGCAAGAACAAATTTTGGAACTGCATTGCCCCACCAAAGGGTGGTGCTTAAAGTAGAAGTAATTACATCGCTAAAACAACCAAAATATTTTATTCTCACTATACCTTTAATTTGACAATTGACAATTTTATTTGACCATTTTTATACAATAGGTATGTAGAATGTTTTCGCCAATTCTCCAACCTTTTGCGCGAACTGCGAGGTGAAGGAGGTTAAGTCAACGTATTATGCATAACGTCGACTCACCAATGGGAAACGACCAGCACCAGCTTTTCGGTCATTTTACATACTTTGCCACTATCCTAGGTTAAAAGGTTAAATGTTTCCCTAACAGTTATTTATTGGTTTATTCTAAATTGGGTCGTCCCAGCCCTTTGGCCAGCAGCCGTACTCCTTGTTGTCGGCGGGATCGTCACTGCCACAGCAGTCCTCGCACTCTATAAAAAAATGTGTCCCCCTCCAAAAGGAACCAACATTTTTCAGCAAGAGAATGGGTCCACCGATTTCAAAGGGACCTAGGCCCAATTTTTTGGAGAATATTCCCCACGTGTCCCTCCATAAAAGTACCAGTTGCATTGCGCGAAAATGCAATTTGAAGGTGGGAGAAGTTTTGATCTGATCATTTTGAACAAAGTTATGAAGTCTGTCTCGCCTAAAAAAGTCCAATATATTGCCTAAAGAAGCTTTTGCCGATAACAAGCGAAGTCAGAATCTCTCGGTTTGTGATTGTCTTTTCTTCTGTTCGAAAAAATCAATCCCAAATTTTCAATTTCTCTGTTCTCATTTTGTTGTTTTGATGGCGAGTCAAAGAGACGCGCGCACAGGTCACAAGTCAACCTGTTTGGGCGATTGGCGTTCGCTACGCAAAAATTGGTATTAGTAATTCTTTAGTAAATTGAATGGCATTTTCGCATTGGTTTGATTAAGGCATTCATTACTTGGTTAAAAGGCGGTTTCAAATGCACTTTCGGGAGAATAAATATTGTTTAAATTAACCTCAAAATATTGTAAATATTTGTATTTTTAATCTAAAAAATAACAAAATATCTGCCTTTTGCGTTTAGGATGCACTCACTCATTTCTTTGAGGACAGGCTAACCCGGGAAATTTCCGCTTAAAGAACAAACACACTTTGTTGACAGATTTGTTGCCTATTAGAACCACTTATGGAATGAATAGAGAGAAATAGACGAATCGATTGTTTAATGTTCAGATCGATTTGCTGCTTTGTGGGTTTAATTTTCCCATCGATTTGAAGCCTTTAAAACGCCCGGAGTGCCGTAATAAACAATTAAAGTGAAATTAACTGCTCAATTTTATTGATTTTTTACCACACAAACTCCATCGATTGGTAAATTAAAATGCGGGTCAAAAATGGATTTTTCATGTTTAGACAACTGTCATTTTGGTGTGCGCCATCCCCCAACGCCTTTAAGTATCGTTGAACAAATCGATCTTGATCGTGTTTCGCGTCACGAATCGATGATCCCCGTCCAGTTGAGCGCCCTTTTGGTCGCGAACAAAACAGAACAGCGGCGCGCCCAAGTAGTTGTTGTGCCGTTTGCGGAAGTCTAGTTGCTCGCCCGTGCGCTCATTTGACATGGAGAACGCCTCCAATTCGTCCTTGCACCACGCATCCAGCGACAGCACAAATTTGGCGCGGGCCTTTGCTCGGCGGAATTGCTTAAACCAAACACGCAAGTAAAAATCTCGTTAAAGTGTCGCCGCATTCGAATGCTTTTTTGACCTTCTTTGCTATTTCTGAAGCTTGCAAATTTATATTTCCATGGTCATTTTAAAGCCTGATATGTGCTCTATCGATCTCAAAAAGCTAAATTTATGGCGCCAAGTTATGGTGGCTGAATCCCTGAATGTGCTAAAGTATGAAAAAAGCGTCATTTTTCAAGTGTTTGACCAAAAAATGGATCAATTCGAAAAGCGGTTTTTGGATTATATGTGTTTGGCTAATGGCTATTCTATTCAATCTTTTGGAATGTTTTATTGGCTATTCAATGCTCTCCATCTATTGGCCATTAATATTACATATACCTATCTGCCACTTGTTAGAAAACAAAAAAAAAACTTGATGCTTTTTGAGAAGTTATAACCACACCATCACTCTAGGCTGTTTGAGGGGCCACAACTCAGCCAGATTTATGACTAAGAATGTGAATGAGATGTCATTGGAAAGCTCAAAGAGCGCTCTATCCAATGGTCTGCTCCCCGAATTGGGCAGCATTGGCCAAGTTGTGGCCAAATGTTTGGAAAAATCGGCCAATTCCTAGTTTTTTTAGCCATATCTTATTTAAAGCTGGATCAACAAATTCAGGCTTGGCGCCGTTTTTTGTAGAGCTTCCATAGATCTGTCCAGTGAGTCCAACAACTCTGTTCTAGCTTCGTTCTTTGTCCAGTTAGGTTCCTTTTCAAAGTTCCAAACCTGCTTGATTTCGGTGACCAACTTGCGCACATCTCGCTTCGCACAAAATGGTGACCGGAAGACGCACTCTTTGGTCCGTTCGTCCACAACGCAATTGCCATCATCTGTAGTGGTGCCGCTGGTCAGCCATGCAATGAAGGCGCGCCGGAATTGTGGGCCGGCGCACCCACATCCACAGTCGGCCGACGCCGGCTCCACAAATGGGTCGCAGTCGCCTCGCATCGTGATGAACAACTTGGTGTACTTGTTCAGCACTGCCGCACCCGATGGCCCGCACAGAAACTCTTTGCCGGTCAGCTCGAGCATATAGACGCAACCGCTGTGTACGATTGTGTCCAGGCAGTGCAGCAAATTGGCATTGTTCGGAGTTGGCGGCCCAGATCTGGGACAAAATCGCGTTCACGCAACCTCTCGAGAATTTTTGCATTGACTTTTATGGGTTATTTTGGGCGCTGAAAACGATAAACCAATTTAAGAAACTCTGGCCGGCAACGTGTTAAGACTGTGCTATGGCATGTCAAAATTTGGCAAACCATAGAGGGGACCCTTTTGGGGTTCAGGTCAAAAAAACTTTGTCCAAATTGGTAATATGGGCCTAATTTTGATGCCATTCGACTCAGCTCATAGATCGAATGAAGTACATTATTATGTGGTTTTATTTGATTGACTGAACGCCTTGAACTCGTGTTCGTCGAGTTCGAGCAGTACATGGCGGAATTTTGAAAAAAAAACCCTTCCAGATTCGTGATCAGCGCCCAAAAATACCTCATATAGTCATTTTAGGCGAATCCTGAGCTAAGTTTGAACCCGATTTGGCGCGCCTACCTGCCCACTTTCGGCAAATCCCAGTCGCACGCATTCAGGCGAATTGGCTGAATCAGAGGCGCGATCAGACGCAACGCGTAGAGCAAGTGCACATTGTTCGTTTTGCCAACACAAACGCCACAGGACACATATCGATATCCAAAGTTCTCAAAACAAAGAAAGGGGCTAAATCTTGAGGATAAGATTAAATCGCTGCCAAAAATTGCAGAAAAAGCTACCAAATTTAGGCTTAGACATGAGCTAAGCTTAAGCTAAGATAATTCGGCGTTATGTTCAATTAAAAGTTGAATTTGTAGCATTTTCTAAGCGCGCACATGGTTGGTCTCCAGCATGAACTTGCCCTCACTTTGATGTTGTTCAATCTAAGCATCGATGCAAAAGCATGTGCAATCAATTGCTTAACAAACTTTGACATTTTTGCATTGCCCTCCGCTGTGCTGGCCATCAATGAAACCAATGCCAATATGGATTGAATCATACACTTGATAAGGGGTGAACACGGATTGGAAAAAGGCGACCATTTGACGCCAGACGTGTTGAATGTAGAGCCAATTCCAGTTTGGCGCGATGTTGATGCCGAGCTTCTCGCATAAAAAGGTGCCCAAGTCCCGATAGATCATCTGGCGGGATTGGCGGTTAGCCGATATTTGAGGATATTTTGATGAGAAAAAATGACAATTTCACCTAATTATCACAATACATGTCGTTCGGGCGATGGGGCCTTTAACATAACTCGGCAATGAATGGAGCTAGAAGAGAGCCCAAAAGTGATTTGATAGAACCAAGGAAGCTCTACAAAATGGGTTGGAATTGATTGGACCGGTTTGGGCCAAGTTATGGCCAAAAACCTCAAAAATCCACGACTTTCAAACTTTCTAACATTTGCCTATAACTTAGCCAATTTGGGGGCTATCCGATGACTGCTTGGACCTTTGAATGAATAGAGCACACTTTGAAGCTTTCCAATGACATCAGATTGATTTTATTAGCTCAAGTCTTAACCGAGTTATGGTTTATCAAAGGCCTTTCCCAATCAGGTTAAACAATCGGAGAATGTACAATGAATTGCTCTATGAATTATGTAATGAAATTGCAATTGTGAAAACGTCAGAGCGAATTCTACTCACTGCCCACAAAATGTACGCCTATTTGGGGCTCCGATCACACTGCCCACGGAATGGCAGGCCCATTGGCGCTCTTCCAGATGTCCATGGCGAACTTTGAGCGGCCTAAAAAAGAAATTTCAAGAGAGACACTCCAAAAAACACACAAATCCAAACTCATTTAAGGGGGAGGCGCGTACGCCGTCCCCCGCACTCAAAAATTTAGCTGTTGGCCTATCCCAGTTCGGGACCGCCACGCAGGTCAACCCCGACCGAAAGTGCAATGGTGGAGTCTCGCCACGGAAGCCCTGCCTTCGTGATCGCAGGAACTACCCAGCCAGGTAAGTTTCTGATGCGTCCACTCCCTCCCAAATGGGCCCTCTCCCATTGGGCAATGTGTCGCTATGCACTCTGGGCAGAGGGGGGCAAAAGCAGCCAACAATGGAAGTCTTATCTTTCGCTGGAGCTTTTCATCTCTTACGCATCTGCTATTCCCCTCCTGTCCAGTACTCTCCCATGCCTCCTCTCAGTATTGAGACTTGCCCTTGCCTGCTGAGTTGAGAGCAGCGGAGAAAAAGGAGAGAGACGCCTAACGCCTGTTCCCTCAATGCCCAATCCTTTGCCTCCCTTCCCTCCGTTTGCTCCCCAACTGAATCCAATTGCGAAGAATGCAGGAATACCCCATCCCCTTTGCTCCAATTTGTCCCTGGTCTCGCCGTATTCGGACGAAGAAATCTTTCGCCTTTTACTAAAGATTTCCGTGCGGCGGGACGCTTATGGGTTTACCCTAATTTTTGGAAGCGTCTCCTCTCGGAGGCGCTAAAAAGACGATCTTCCATCAACTGGCTTTGTTCGTTTTTTCGAAAAATGTTTGACACTGAAATAGAGCATAAACAAAATTAGTGAAAATTAAAAAATAATGACTGCCTCCCTATTAAATTAGAAAAAATTAAATCTATCAGTCGCTCTCTGACTACAAATTTAAAAATTACTAAAAAACTGTCCGCCATTTTGCCCGTAAAAGGGCTACTGAATTGTTCCCTCTCATTGTGATTTTGACTCTCATTCCAACCAACAATGCAATTGAGTCATGTCGTTAATATTGTAATTGTTGTGTGCCTGGTTCTGCTGACTGCCTAACTGGGCCCTTTGTTGGCTGCCTCGGACTCATTCGTCCACCGCCAAACGATGGCATCCGCGGGAAACGGCAATGACGGAGTCACTTCTGCTGCGGCCAGATATTGGTAGACAGTGGAGATGGGGGAGATTGGCCAAACGACAAGAGTGGAAGAAAATGAAACCTTATTTGGGGGATGGATCCTCTTAGACAAATAAATAAATGGCTCTGAATTTGAAGCTTTGAACTTTGCCCGTGAAAACAGATGAAATAAAGAAAGGAGGCAAAAGGCATTACGTGAACGTGAATAGCGAGAGGTGAGTTCCAAAATGAGGGAGGCGAGAGGGTCAAAGTGACATTCCCTCTCCCAATTCTCAGTGCTTTCGTTGCATTCGCCAGCGAAGGCCGAAGGGGGAGAGAGAGTGGAGCCAGGGGGCGAGAGAGGGGCGGAGAGAGCGCTGTCTGTTTTGCGCCCCTTCCCGGGGAATGCATCGCGTCCCTTGGTCTGCCCTGCACAGCCCCTTCCGCCGGCCCTTTGCCCCCTCACCAGCCTTGCGCTCGGGCAATACAGCGAGCAATGAGGCCTAGCCGAGCTGCTGTTATTGCTGATTGAAAACTTATACCAATTACCCACCCTGGCCTGCGCAAGCGGAGCCTCGTGCAATTTTTGAACGCCCTCACGGGCTTAAAAGAACAATTAGGGGTGGGGAATTTCCCCCTTCGCCGAATCTTTCCATTGCGCAACAACTGACCCAGAACCTTATTCTGGCCCCATAAAACCCTTTTGGATTGCTCACTCTGCAGTCGCCCTGCACTCCGTTGGTGCAGTTGCCCAGGTCAAGCAGTTGGTTGATGCGCGGATCTTCAAACAGTGCATTCTGATTCAATTCCCGGACCTGTCCAACCCACCGGTGAGCACTTCTCGCAACTTCGGGAACAAATCGCTCAGTTGCTCACGTTCCTCGGCGTCCACTGTTTTGAGCTCCTTCAAAAAGTAAATGTGGTCACTTGTTGCTAATTTATAATTTTAAAATTGGAAAGTAAAAAAATAGCCTAAAAAAGCCCTCCTCTTTCTTTTTTTGAATGCCCAATTTGCTCGCCTCCATCAGCGCCACGACTGTGGCTTGGGGTCGCAGTGGAGTTGACTTCCTGCTGCTGGGTTTGAGCACTCGCATTTCTGAGTTTCGTCGAATACTGCGACAGCATCGAAATGAATCGGCGAATTAATTCATTGTTCGCAGACCTCCTCCAGAATGCTCTTCACGTGCGGCGGCAGTTCGCGCGCATTGTCTCGTTGATGGCCTCGTTCAGCGCCACCACCTGGGCGAACCCGCGGGGACAGCCCTTCTTCAGCTCGCGCATCATCTGTCGAAGGGTAGTTCCCTCCCGAATTCATCATTTCGTTCGAGACTCTCGAGGGCCCCCGACCATCGATGGCGGCCATTCGGGCCACCAGTTAATATATTCACAATTTCGGTCTTTTAGCGTTACCCGGCATGACTTGGCCTTTTTTAACACACCGCAATATCGATGGAGGCCGGAAGCGACCGATAAATGCCATTTTTTTTGTTTTTTTTTAAATTTTTTTTAATCGTCGGCTCTTGGGTGTCTCCTCTCTTGTTGTGGATGAATGAGTGAGTTTCTGCTTTCAAATGTGTTTTAACTTCGGCATTTCCAAAAGATGAAGAATTGGGGTTTTGTTGACAAATGTTCACTTGTAGAACAAAAACAGGGCCACACCCACACATGGGTAGAGCTGACTTAATTTAGGAGTTACTAAAGTCTCAGCGGCGCGCCTCTTCAATTGGGTGACAGCTTTCTTCACATTTACAGCTACGGCATTTCCGACTGTGGAGCCGGTGCCACCCGCGCCACTTCCCCGTTGTCGGTCTGTGCCGTTGCCGCAGGCTGTTCCTCGTTGTTCTGGGTGCCGTCGCTGGTGATGTCCGCCGGCACCTCTGCTCCCTCCGAATTGGCTGCCGCCGGCTCCCCTTCCTCTTCAGTCAAATTGTAGCGCACTCGCATCATTTCCTGCGCATTTGGATAAAAATTTTTTTTGCGAGAATTTAACGCCAATTCATTCACTCTCTGGTGGAGCAGCGAAACTTTGGTGCCGACGCGGACAAGACAGCGAACGG
>VAHH01000613.1:0-25154 GCA_013357305.1 Radopholus similis | reverse complement strand
CTTTGTTTTTTGAACTGGTGCCCAATTGTCCGGATTTCCGGTGCCCAATTGTCCAAAATTATCTGGTGCCCAATTGTCCGGTAACCACTTACTTACCATTCGAGAGTGTAACAAATTCTCACTTTTTAATTGGAGGACAAGAACAAATCCTCACGTAGGAGTAGGACTAATTAGTGTAGAGTGCCCAAAAAACGGAGCACGTACCGGATCACCGGTTCCCCGCTGCGCACAGTGCACTGGATGCACTCAACCAGGTAGGGCATCCATTTGGCGCGCAATTCCAGCATGGCACGGCAAATGGCGACAGTCTCCGCGTCGAAGTCCCACGGGCAGTGCGAGAACTGCATTGCCACCAGGAAGGTGCAGAGCTGCAGGGAAAATGGAAACGCAAATTATGCATTCAATGCAAGATGCTGAGATACGGAAAAGAGATGTGGAAGAGGATGAAGAAGAGGTGAATAGGGAATAGGAAGAGAAGAAAATTTGAGGAAAATAAGAATTAAGAGTTGGAAGAAGAAATTTGGAAGAGAAAAGGAAGAAGAAAATTGAAAGGGAAAAAATGATGAATAGAAGGCGAAGAAGAGATGAAGTAGATAGGAGGAAATAAGGCAAAGGGTGAAATGTCAAATGAGTAATAAAAAAGGGGATAGGAGATGGGTAAATTAGTAAAAAGATAATTTTATAAGAATTGCATTGGGAGACCTGTGTCCAGCGGATGAACAGTTCCTTCGATGGGGGCCGTCCCTTTGGGTCAGTGCTGGTCTGTTCGCGCCCACAGCCACCGATCATGTCCGGAATGAACCAATGGTAGCCGTGCAGCGAGGCATTCAGCACCCTGACCAAAAACATTTTAATATAATTTGAATATTTGAAGTCATATTGGGTTAGGAATTAAGCTAAAAATTTGAATCGGATGCCATTGGAAGGGTCAACGTGTGCTCTACGAATGGTCTGTTCAGTTTTCGATTGACCTAAGAATTGCCTAAGCTAGGAAAAAATGTTTGAAAAATGTCATGGATTTTTGGACATAACTCGGTCCAAACTGAACCAATCAATTCCAACCCAAAATACAATTTGTAGAGTTTCCATAGCTCTATCCAATCACTTTTGGAATCTCTATTCTAGCTCTATTCTTTTCAAGTTATACTCAAATGCACCAGTCGCCCAAACGACATGTACGTGCCTCATGTGACTCATATTTTAGTAATTTTCAACTTGCATTTTGTCGCATTTTTAAATACTATTTCCTTTTGCCCAAGGGTTTCATAATCACTTTCATTTACCATGGAATGACTGTGTCCATGCCTCCGGGTCCGTCGCGTTCGTCCCTCAAAAAGGGGCATTCTTCGGCACTATTATTTTGCCTGTTTCAGACCAATATGAGTTCCTGTCCATCATTCGCAGGAACACGCCCAACTGTTGGGTACCGCTGGCGAAGCGCACTTCGGCCGAAGACGCAAAATTGTCGGCCACAAATTGCGCGTAGGCGCGCCCAAAGTCATTCGGAGTGCGCGCATTGAGCGGCCAAAAATCGGGCGGCAGCAAATTGCACTCGCCGGCGTCAAACTTGAACGAGTGGACGCCCAGCTTAAAAAAATTCCATTTCCACTAGATTGTACTTATTCGTGGCAATCCTTCAGATTGTTGAGGGTCACATCGAGGAAATTGGAAAATTAATCTATTCATGAATTAAAAGATTTTGTTCTTCTTTTTTGTTTTTTTGGGGTTGAATCGAGAGCCGTAATTTGATTTGATTAAAAAAATGTCATCCCAAAATAGTTAATTTGTTTTTACATAATGTTCAAAATTCATTTCCATAGTTCTAGAATGAATTTTTAGAGATATTTAAATTTTTTTGACGTGACCCCAATTCCGATGGATTGCCATGCATTTGGAAAATTAAATCAGGACATAAATAAGAAATGAAACTAATCAACTAATGTACTATATTATCTAATCGAGTCTAATCTACTCTAAACGTCTAAACTACGTCTAATAGATCTAACATCTACACAAAGTAAAAACGCTACAACATTTTGGTATTTAGATTTGGACCAGCCGCATTGGAGCACTGGACGCCCAAAGTTTGTGTTGTGCTCCCAAAATGTGTGCGTGCAGATTGTGCGATGATTTAAATATTTTGATTGGGCGGAGAAGAAGGAAGTATTAAATATTTGTTTTTCTGCGCGAGACAGTGTGGGCAGTGTTTGGAGCTGTTGTCCGCCCCCAAACGGGCACTTCCTCCACAACCAGCTAGAAACACTGCCACAGCGGCAAGCACTGTTTTTGGGCAATGGATTTTTGGAATAGACACAATATGGATTGGCCCACTTGGGGCCAAACTCGCCATCTGCAAAATGTGATTTAGACTAGCAACTAGTTTCTACAGGGGCTAAGCCCAAACTCTATCGGACTAATCTAACTCTAAAGCTATTCTATTCTACAATATATAATTGATTGTCTAAACTATTTTATTATTTATACTTTTTTAATGGTCATTGGCAATCATTGGAAATCTGGATCCAAATCAATGGCCGAATTTAAAAAAATTCAATTCTTGAGTTTTTAAGCCCAAACTTCGATGCACTTTGCTTTTGGTAATTGGGACCCAGATCTGTTGGCTGATTCCAAATGATTGTCCTTTTTGACCAGAAATTTATAAATGTCTCGACCCACCTCGGTCAGCTTGCGCAGTTCAGTCGCATACCAATCGGTCGCCATCGGGTTGGTCATGTCAACCACCTTAGGGAAGGGAAAAGGCTATAAAAAGTAAAAACATTCATATGCATTCAAATTTGATTTTTACATTTTCATTTCATTTTAGAATGTCCCCAAATTGCGGACCGGCTCATTTGAGTGTTTCCGATTCGAGCATCATGCGCATCTTTTTCGGCTATCAACTATCACATTGTCTTAGAGATCTGTGTGAAGCCTTTGCACTTAATTCACACTGCATTGAAGTTGTTTGGATGAAATAAATTGACAATTGAGACATATCACTTTTTATAATGAAAATTCAAAAACATAGCGGACACTCAACTGATACTGGACACTCAATCGTGGACACGCAATGCTTCCCCACCGCCAAATTGTTCACTTTTTTTTCGTTCATAAACTCACGTACGCGTTCCCATTCCACCAGTGGACGGTGCCAATCAGTCCATTGGAAGTGCGAAGCCAACACCGCTGGGCGAGGGCGCCATTCTGGCCATTTTTGGAGGCCAAATTGACGAAGGGATGCACCCAAACTGGAAATGAATGCGCAATCAATGGGTCCGCTTTAAACCGCATTTTCTCCAATCAGTCGCCCACCCAAATGTTACACTGCTTTTGCGGCTGATCGGCCCTCATTTGGCGGAACAAGTTTGAAAATTTGAGTCCGGACAAAAAATTTAAAATTGACTAATGGCAAACAGACATTTTTGAATTCAATTTCATATACCTCCACCAGCAGAAAGTTCGCTTTTTAGCATTTGATAAGTAAAATCATTGCTTTCTTACGAAATACGCGAAATTGTTGTTTAGTCATTGGATGGATTAAGAACTGAAAATTGCCTTTTCAATGACCATAAACTGGCCAATTGTTGGGCCAGTATCTAGACATTGTGGCCAAGTCTCGATGAACTCGAGAATTCGCATCGCATCCCAACTTTCAGTGTGAATGAGTAACCCCCAGTTAGTCACCGTTAATTAGATACAGTAGCCAATTGGGTTTTTTCGCCTAAGCCAAGGCAAGCTTAGCTTAGCCTACGTCTAAGCCCTAAGCCCAAGGTGTAGCTAATAAGTAGGCAGCCTATAAACTAAGGCAAAAAAATCAATGGTGACTAACTGGATTAATGCCGTTTGGACTATAAACACCTTAGAGTATACATATATAAGAAGGGGATGCCGTTCATCAAATTCCGAATGTTTAAGAAGAGAACAATTCGACATTTAAATTTACCAAATTTCTGACGCTATTTATTTGGCAATTTTTAGTGTTCTAAATTTGTCAAACCTGTCACTCTGGGGACGTTCAAGTGCTTCAGTTCCGCCACCAATTGGCCGAAATCGGGGAATTTGCGCCGGTCCGGCTCGTGGTCGCCGTACTCGGCGGCCCACCCGTCGTCCAACTCCAACTGGCAGACGGGAAAGCGGTGAGTGTGGATTTGGCGCGCAAAAGCGACCACTTTCGCGTGGTCAATTTGGCTCCAGTGCCGAGCCCAGGTGGACCAGATGGGCGCTCGGACCATCGCCAAGTCGGGGCATTCTGTGCAATGAAACCAACAAAAATAACAGCTTTAAACCAAAAAATCGATAAATTAAAAAAATCGATAAAACGCTTTGCAGTATAAATCTAGTGCTTAGAAACAAATTCGCTTTTCAAAATCTAGACAAGACTCTAAGCTTAAAAAAGTTAGTTCAATATTTGTTTGAAAAAAATAAATAATCCTGCAGAAACTGTTTCAACTAAAGTAGATAAAAAATCATTCACCGAATAAATTACATACGGATCTAAATTTACAAATTATAATGGCATTCTAAGCTCGTGAACACATTAATCAATTTTATTTGTTTTGAAATAATTGTTAAAATGGAACCTTTTGGGAATTGCAAATATTTCCGAGCGCAGAGCATGTGGAAGTGTCGCAGACTCATATTCTCCCGTTGGTCCGGCACAGTCAGAGTGTACTCCAAAAAGTTGTTTCGCCCCAAAAAGGGCGATCCATGCACCGCCGATTGCAGCTTCAAATGGCCATTGGACAGCTCCGTCCAAAGGGGCACGTGTTCTGGGACGGTGAGGCAAACCAGGGAAGAGCACAGCCAATGGCGTTCTTGGCCGCTGGTTTGGCACTGCAAAATGGCATAAAAATGAATCAATTATATTCGAGAATTGATTTTATCCGATTTTTGAGATCAGCCATAATTCAACCATGTTGGGGGGTCATAGCCCAAACAACAAAGAAGTGATGGAAGATATTTTTATTTTCCTCATTTGTCATATTTTTTAGCCAAGAAGAGCCAATCAATCCATTTTCCATTGCATTGTTTCGCTACAATTTTCGCCTTTGGGCCCAAAAAATTGGTCAAGTTATGGCCAAATGTTTGAAAAAATCGGGGATTTTTGGAGTTTTTGGCCATAAATCGGCCCAAACTGAACCAATTATTTCCGTCCCAACCGTCATTTTGTAGCTCTTTCATAGCTCTATCCAATCATTTTCGGGGTCACTCTTCAAGCTTTATTACTGGCCAATCATTCTGAGGCCAAATTGAGGCAATATGGTTCAGATTAATTTACTCCTCGAAATTGAAACCTTGGTCACGTCCTGCAGCACAAATGGCTGCATCGCATAGTCGGCTCCCGTTCGTGCAATAGGCCATTTCTGTTGGTTTGCGTAAACACCTCCAAACCATCGCATCCCGCTATTTTGATCGCCCAACCAAATGGTGTCCTTGAACAAAAGATTAGCATTTGTTTTTTCCTGTCCTAACCTTCAAAAATTGCAGTTCCGCGCACTTACTCCATCGAAAAGTGTAGCACTCCAACCCTTCATGGCACTCTCGTTGAATGGCCAAATTTGCGCATTCGGTGTCGCCGAAACTGAACGCAATCCGGACGAGGTCTGCATCGATTTGTTCCACCCTCGCTAATTTATCGCCAAAATCGGCCAAATAAATTGTGATCAACGCATTTTGGGTTGGCCAAAAATGCACAGTAGAAGTGGAAATGTCAATTTTCAACTGGCAAAATTGGATGTCATTGCATTGCGTGCCCATCTGAACAAATAGAAAACTTGGAAATGAAAAATGAATTTCGAAAATGTATGTAAATTTCTTCTACTAAGAAAAATTAGCCTACTAAATCGTATATCTAATATGTAATATCTATATGCTAGTATATGCTATATGTATTTCTAGAGTGTTTGTTCTTTGTTTATCTTCACTGCCCTGCCTGTAGCCGTGTAGCCTCATCATTTTTCTCTGCTCTTTCGCTTTCGCAGTTCAGTCGCATACGAGCGCCACACCAACGCTTACCTACGCTTCACTCTATCGCTCGCTTTTCGTCGTTGCAATTGCAACCTCGCAACACAAGCTAACCCAGCAGAGGTCAACCAATTTTTGAGCAATTTTCGTGTTTCGCGTCAAACCACTGATGACGTGACGGACGCAGATGCATGCATTTTAACTTTTAAGTAAGCCACAATATACTAAATTTGTAAAGATATAACCAATAAACCTATAAATTATAAACCCCTATTTTGTGCTATTGTACCCTAGCTAAGGCGTCCAATGCAATTTTTGGCGTCCAATCAATACTAAACCCAGCCGCGGGATGAAATGATGAATAATGGACTACGACACTCTGTTGGACACATTTTGCTTCTTGTGCCGTGACCGGCTCAACCAATGCCAACTTGTGTGCCGATACTGGCAAAAACTGCTCACACACCACTCACGGCACCTACCACTGCGTCCAGTCTACACACTCGATTTTGTGACCTTTTTTGGCAAATATAAAAACCAAATAATCGATTGATAATCGTTATTAATTATTAAATATTAAGCCAATTTTTGAACGCTTTTGAACAAATTGAGCACTTTCCGATCAGCCTGATTAACAAACTGTTCGGTGATCAGTGATTGATTGCACACGCCAAATAGTGATTCGATGATGTCTGATGTTGTTGTTGAATTTTGAGGCCCCCCTCAACGAGCCCTGGTGGCAGATGTTCACATTCGAATTGCCACTGCAACCTCAATCCAGCGCCGGCGCCAACTATGGGGAGCCATCAATCTGGCGCCGTTTTAGCGGCGCTCATTGCACGCCACCGCCAATGTGGTGCCGTTTGTGTTCGAAACAAGTGGACATTCCAAGTGGCGCTTCTGCTCCAAATGATGCGGCGGAGAACGGCGAAACGAGCATAGCGACAAGTTACTTTGGGTTGCGGACACGCATGTAAGCGCATGGGGCAAATAAATGGCAACGAATCCACACTTAAAATAAAAATGAAACGGCTTAAAAAGTATAAACTATGGGCAAATAAATAATAATGTCTAATTGAGATCTGGGTTGTCTTAAAATCTTGCGTCACGTGAAAATTTTAAATCTTGGCGTCTGGATGAGCCATAACTCGAAACAAGAGACGAAGCTGATCGAGTAGAATTAGAGCTCCCCAAAATCCACACATTGAATTTTATAAAAACCGAGCCTAGCTTCTGCCCAAGCGGATTATCTCAGCCTAAGCACCGAAACTACTCAATCCGAAGGTAGTAAGCACACATACCTAGCTATGTTGGCCCAGCTGGATGCTAAACAAATGGGCTATTGGATGCTCTCTGTCTGAACTCTCGAGTAATCATCGCAATTTTTGGAACCATCATTTTGCCGAGAATGCCTTTCTGTTAAGGTTGGGCACAATCACGCCCGTATTGAAAAGGCATTGTCGTACAAAGCACCGACATCTGTACGAAGCATGTGCGCGCAGTGGCTCTGCCGCACTGCACTCCTCTCTTCAACGCCAATTCCCATTTGTGTGCTACATTGCCATGGAGAAATGGCGTCCATGGAAGCAGAGTGGCTATTTCTTGGAACCGGCGATTCTGCACATTTGTTACATATCGAACCCAGCCGACATGTGAGTCGTCAAATTTGATCAAAATTTGATCACTTGAATTTATTAATCAGGAATCAATCACATTCTTTTTCGGCCTTTTATGGTTTTGTTTTCGTCTCCAAGATGTTGCTCATTTTTAAAATTGGCAGCTTTGAATTGCAAAAGTCCTATTAATTTCCATTTCATGCTCAGACTGCCCACTTTCCACACATTCATGCGGGACAGCTTCATCAGATGCGGCAATTTGACACTTTGGGATGGCCAGGGCTGGCAAGTGCTTGCCGAACAGTTGTCAGCACTCAATTTCGACGAACAGAAACCGGCATTATCCAAATCGCCATTGTTTGACGGAGCGCCAATATTTGAGGTGGCATATAAGACATAGCTCGGCCCCTTGGCCAGAATTGTCCAATCAATTCCTGTTTTATGAGTGAAAGTGAGAGGGCGGAAAAAGGTCCAGAGAAAAAAGTCCAGAAGTGAATGGATTGACGACTATGGGAAGAGCCAAATGCGACTCCCAGTGAGGCAATTGTCGGACGCCGCCCAAATTTTAATGGACTTTGATGAAGAAAATTTCCTTTCCGGGAGAAGAAGCTAGGTCATTTGCCATGATAATTCCATTATTTCACATAACACTTAGGCCTTCTTAAATCAGAGTCAGAGTGATTTCGGAAGTTAAGTTATGGTATTGCAAAAACGCATAAGTTGGCCTATGCTTAAGCCTAATAAATGGTCGATTGGACACTTGTTTTTGATTGCAAGTTTAAACGCTTAAAGTACTACATCATTGCATTATTAGCCCCGCGCTTTTGCAGAAGTTCAACCTGGATGTGGTCGACGAGTGTGCGGCGCAGTGTGGTGGACTGCTGCTCACAACAGCGACAGTTGGCGCGTTCTACGCGCAGCTGTTGCGCTGGCTGGACGTGCGCCTGCTGTTCAGCTACTTCCCGTTGCCGATGTCCGAACATCTGAGCGCCATCCATCGTGCCGCCGTTTTCCCGGTGCACTGTGCGCACATTGACATTCAGGGGCCGCACCCGGAACAACAGGCAAGTGAAGAGAACAGCACCGGGATAGATGAGGATCTCGGTTCCAGGCCTGCATCAAACATTCCATGTATATTTCTAAAACTTAATAGTATCTCCCCCGACAGCAGTAAATAGCTCATTCGAAGCGTCTCTCTAATAACTAATAAGAGCTGAATCGAATGGCACCAAAATTAGGCCGATCTGACCATTCTGAACACAGTTATTCAGCGTCAAATATTGTTGATGCAAACATTTGGTAGCTTTTTCAACCACTTTTGGTAGCGAATTCACCTTATCCGTTTTCAAATATTTGGGGCTTATTTTTGAGCCAACCGGGAATTGGTGTAAGCTAACACTATGGATAGACCAACCCTTCTGGCTGCTATCTCATGCGACAACCCCTTTGCTCGAGTTTCTTTGCATCTTTAAGGCACGCCAAAAATGGTGCCTATCGATATCGAATAGAAGGCACCCAAACGTCTGGGAGGGACCACGATTGAACAACCAAGTGGGACTCTTATTAACTCTTAGGGCAGTTTCTGTTCACTCAACAGTGCCCAGATTCGTTGTTTAGCCTTTTCCCCTGAGCTCACCGGGACCAGGTTGATGATGTCGGCACAATGGGGCCATTGGGTGCGTGCATCGAACTGGCTGGGCAGTGGCTCAGTGCACTTTCGGGTGAACACCGTGGGCAGACCCCGCCCCAATTGGAGGCCAGTGGAGCGCTTTGAGCGATGCGATTTTGTTCCGGGTTCAACGGAACAAAATGGCCCTTCTGGCTCTGCCGGGGGCGCCTCGCTCCCAAATCGGACGGCCTCTTCCTCACTCGCCCGGCGCAATGTGCTGCGAGCGGCCACCTCCTCTTGGCGCACCATTTCATACGCATGAGCCTCAAAATGGGAAGGAAAATTGGGGGCACAGGACCAGTGGGACAACCCAGAGTGTAGCCAAGCAAATTTTACATTTGGTGCCCACTTGTTCAGTGCCAAAAAATTCAGGAATTTTAGAAAAAAAATTCAAAAAATCCGAAACATTGTTGTGAGCCATATTTTACGCGTCTAAAATAACCATTAAAATCAAAGTTTTTGGCTCACCTTCCACAGCGATTGTTTGGCGTTGATGCGTGCCACCAGTTGCCTTGTGCGTTCAATGCGCTTCTCCTCTGCTGAAGCAATCAAAATGTGACACATTTAAATGCCAATACAATTGTTGTCGTCACCAATCTTGTCCGGCTGATCCGCTCCGCCGAATGACAAACAATTCAGTGCACAACAGAAAGTCAGAAGAGTTATCATTTTAGGGCACAATGCCACCATTTTTTGGGCTATAATTCGCTTTTAGGCAATTTTAATTTTGTGTCGCTCTGTTATTTCTCTGAGCAAGGGAACAGAGAACATGGTCAAAGAAAGGAAATCTATAATTTGCCCGGGTAAAAGTTTCTTTTAGGCAGCAAGGTGCTCCCTTTCCGTTCCCGTTTCGCTGTATCAATATCCTAAAAGAATCCAGGGTCGTTTGCCTGCGAGTTCAAAATCATATTAATAATACTAATATTTAATATACATGTAAGATATCCATTCGGAATTATGCACATATATGTCGATTGTCGAGACCTTGGATTGGATTTGGGCGAAACAAATTTGCCCACTGATTTGGCACTGTTCTCCTCCTCACATTGTTTCCATTTTGTGCACTACCCTCTCCCAATTCCACGTTTCGATGGCTGCATTGCCCTTTTTGCATTTTCATTCCCTTCTCATTGGACAAAAGTGCTCCCAAATGCGCCATTATCCCGAGTTGGGGCCCACAAATATGCCAATGCTTTTGCCCTCTCTTGGGCATTTGGGAGGGAAGAGGCCACCTGATACAGCGAAAACGAGAATTGAAGTTAGCTCTATGCCTCGCAACTGATCAATCCAGATGACGCAGATGGGCTCCCTCCCCCATTCACTGTTCAACCACTGTTTTACTCGCCCCATGTCCAATCGACGGGAGTGGGCTAAAAGTCCAGATTCCAGTGAAAGATTCAAATTTTCAAATCAACTATAATTTCCATGTTCCATCAAATATGTTTCCTTCTGCATGCAATTTGCTGCTAAACAACAACGTTCAGTTGGGCAGCCTCTTCTCCGGGTACAGTCCCAGCTTGCCGCTCTCCGGCGACGGAGGGCCTTGGGGCTCGCCGATGAACAGCGTTATTTGGTTTCCCAGATGGGGCGCACGCCCGGCACGTTGCTCCCGATGTCGGTGCGCACCGACCAAATGTTGCCGGTGTTCACCTGGAACAAGTGCGATTATTGGTTTGGTGCTATGTACTGCTTGAACTCGATGGACTCAATTCATGTACTGCTCGAACTTGATGGACTCAATTCATGTACTGCTTGAACTCGATGAACTCAATTCATGTACTGCTCGAACTCGATGGACTCAATTCATGTACTGCTTGAACTCGATGACCACGACGGCGTTCAAGCTACATTTGATTCCACGAGCCGAACACTGATTGAATGAGTTGGACTGAACGCCTTGAACTCCAAGTCATCCAGTTCTGCTTACAATCCAATTTTTAAACGGCCCAATTGTTTCCCCTTACCGGCGACTCCTTGGCCAGCATCCAGTTGAGGAACAGTTTGGCGGCCTCGGTCCGCTTTGCCTGTTTCATGATCGCGTAGTACTGGGCCCAGGCCGTGAACGGGTCTCCGTCGGCCGGGAACGGGAAGCGGCCCACAGCGCTGGTGTTCAGCGACGGCACCATGTTGCGCTGCACCGACGAAGTCATGGTGGCCGCACAGGTGCCGTTCAGCACCAGCGCCCGCGAAACCACGGTGCCGCGTACGAACCGCAAGTCTTGGCGCACAAACTGCGCGAACCAGTCCCAGCCGTACTTGTCGATTGTCTGCAAACGCCAAAATCGTGTCTTCAAGCAACAAGTGGGAGACCTGGTTGAACCAGAACAGGACGGCGTCGTCGTCGTTGGGCGGAGTGATGGCCAGTTTGCCCTTCAGCTCGGGCCGCAAATAGTCCTGGGCACTCTTCGGCCATTGGGACTCGTCCAACAGGTTCTGGTTGACGATGTTGCTGAACACCAGCACCATAATGCCGGTGTAGTAGGCGTCCGAGTCGCGGAAGTCCTGAACAGGGGCACAGTCAATATACAGCAAGACCATATGTGGCAATCGATCGATTCGGATCAAACAGTTTACGTTGGTAACAAGTTGCAGGAGGTTGACCGGCAACTTGTTTTTCCAAATAGTACTTGGTGTCATTTGATGCCTCTCGATTAGTTGAGTTGAAAAATGTACTCAAATTAGGTCGAGTTGTGAGTTCGAATCATCCCATTCGCCCCAACGTTTTGCCTTGCTGAGAGTTCCCTTAGATCCCATATGTATTGGTGGCTTATTATTGACAGCTGAAGTCCGCAAGCGTCAGATATTGGATGACATGCCCCGATTTTGTTCAGAATGATCAGAATGCTTAGAAGGGCTAAAAAGCTCCACTCTCGTTGAGAGCTTGAAAGGCGTCAAATGAGCTCAAATTGGTCGCTTTCAAAATTTCGACCTGAAAACTGTATCCATCTTCCCTGTGATGTTGTCAAATTTGACATCCCCACTACTTAATCCAAAATGATCAGAATCCCAACCACTATGCACTGGAGCTCGACGGGGAAGCCGAATGACACAGAATGGCACGAATGCGTAAAGACAAATGGATTTGATGGGCAGCAGCCAGTTCAAGAGACCCAAGTCTCAAACAGCACCTTGTACACTTTGTCCCAGCCGGCCGGTTTGTACTGCAGCAGGGCGCCTTGGGCCTTCCATCGCGGGAAGTCCTGCAGCGTTTGGAGCTGGACGGCGTCAGGCACCAGTCGCTTCTGGGCCAGCTGAAAGTCCACTCGCGGGCCGTGGAACTTGGAGTAGTCCACCACGATGTCCACTGTCATGTTCGGGAAGCGCGCCTCAAAACAGAATGCGCCAAAATCCCATAAGAAATTACTATTTAATTATTTTTAATTTTTATTTATTAAAAAAAGCCAGCATTGAATATGCATAGCAAAAGTCCAAAGTGAGTCGAGATGAAGAAAATGAGTCCCACAACTATACTTTGGAGCTATTCAAATGAAGCCAAAAAATCAGTCACTTTTGTTCTTCTTGACTCAAAGGTGAGTTTGGTCAAATGGTTTTTAGTTCTTACCTCGAACGCCTGTTTGGTGGCGTCCGCCGCATTGGCCAAGTCGCCGCCCTGGTACAGCACCAGGCGACCGCCTTCGGCCAGCGCAGCTCTGTAGATCTCGTCCAGGGAACGCCTTTCCTCGGCAATTCCATCGCCTTTGTTGGGCCGTCGTTGCCGCTTCGTGGTGCCGGAATGCACTTTAACACCAATGTTGACGTCTAAAATTGGCGTTCGTGAAACTGTATGTAATCTTTTGAGCAGCTCTATTTGATTTGTGTAATTGAAATTGGTCAAAAATGTGATGAAATCTTGTGCCCAAAAATTATTTTAAATTTGAATTGAAATTATTTTATTTACAAAAGATGGCTCTCCAATTTACCAATTGCGGAAGATTGAACGCTTCGCAACCCAACTGCACTCATTGCCAGCACCAAATAGACCCCGAGTGGAAAAGACAAGAAGTTGAAGTGCATTAGATTTGGCTTATTCTGTTCAGTAGAAGTGGGAAGTTATGGAATTCAATTGAATTGCTCTGTAGCTTTGGACTGGCCCTTTCAGTGGCTTATATAGCGGCCTGGTTGGTAGAAAAAAGTTGGTCTCGCAAACAATGGGTTCCAATAATTGGGACTTTGCGGAAGAATTGGCGCTGTTGGTCAAACAGAGGAAGAGAGCATATGCTAGAAAAAAGGCCCAAAAAAGTGTGTTCTCATTGCCACATTAGTTGATGTGCAAATAAGTGGGGCACAGGACAGAAATTGTTCTGTTCTCGGCCATCGCTTGAATCGCACTTTTGAGCAGTCGCTTCAGCCACCATTTGCCCCACGGAGTAGAGTGCTTCGGTGTTCGGTGGACGGACACAATTCCCTGTTTTACGCACCCATTTATCCCATTCAGTAATGGAAATGTGGCCCTGCCTTCAATATGAATCCGCCGCATACTGCTCCAAGTTGATGGGCTAGAACTTAAGCTCTGTTCAGCTTAGCAATGTGATATTTTGAATCCAATTTTTAGTTTATTCGACTCGCTTTAACGAGCGAAACCCAAAAAATGCCAGAAATTGCCGATATGATCTGCAGGCAATGCATTGAGCACAGATCAGTAAATCTTAACAGTTAACATTCATCACCATAACAACTTTCTGTTTGCCAATATTTGTTTTTACTTTTTCGAAGGCCAAGTCGCGCACCAATCGGATGCCCTTCCGTCTCAGCGCAACTCTATAGATCTTGTCCAACGTGCGCGTTTCCTCGACAATTCCGTCACTTTGGTGGGGCTAACAAAATTCCGTTAGGCACTCTTCTATTTTATCAGTTTTTTTATCGATTATGTGGTCGGATCGAATTGAGGCTAGATTCCTTCAGTTTGTCCCTTCCCTCCACACAGTTTTCACGTTCATTTCGGCCCACATCCGATGACGCCGCGCAACCAATTGAGCGCTGTTTGTGGCTCCGGAATGCTGAAGACAATCTACAAAAGGCACTTCGATAGGTATCTGGGGTTTGGGTTTTCCCGTTTGCCTGCGCCCAAACGAATTGCCCCGCTGCGGCGCCCACACAGAGTGCCCATTGCAGAGGCGACAGCGGATGATCCATCACCAGGCAAATGAGCAACACGTGGACAAGCAACAGTGCCAACCAAATGGCCGTGAATTTGCGTGCACTCGTCAGCATTCCCTGGGAATGACGGACAATTGGGAACCAAATGAAAATTTTTTTTCTAAAATTTCAAAAAACAATGTTGGAATTAATGTCCGTCAGAACAGGCGGAATTAATGTTCGAATTTAGTGAAAATTATAGCTCATCCCCTCATTCGACACCTATCGACAAGCTGAGTTGAATGGTGTCTGTCAAAAAGCAGGCCGATTTGACCAGTCTTGAAAAAATTATGCCTTGTCAAATTTTTAGCCCAATTCAAGCCTAAGCCTAAACTTAAGCCCAAAGTGTAGCCAATTGTAAATGGACGCTCTCTCTCCACCTTGAACATGTGGCGTCCATTCGTGCCGGCGCCAATACGCGCGCAAACGGCTGACGACAGAGTCATCAGGAAGAACGCATTGAAGGTTACGATGTCAGGACGGTCACGTCTCCACAGGTGGTCGTCAGCTGAACGTTCAATTTTAGACATAACTTTTATGTGCTTCAATTTCAATAATTGCTGCCAGAACATACACAAACTGCTTGAGTTTTCACCGACCTTGAGTGGAGATGACGACGAGTGCTGTGCACTGGTAGATGGCGTGCAAAATGGTGTGCCAAAAAGTGCCATTTCGACGGGATTTGCCGATTTTTGAGCTCGAATGTGGCATTTCCGTGACCAGTCCATGCGCCAGCGCACTGCCCGCGATCAGGTAGGTCCACACCAAGTCTGGCAGCTGAACCCATCGCCGGCCACTGTCCTTCGTGGCGGCTAGCGCAACAATGGCCAGGAGGACCACAGAGAGCATCACGCCTTGGAACTTTTTGCATTGCATGCAGGAAACTCCAAAATGACGACTCCACACCAACACGCGCACAATTCTGTTCCGAAACGAATGAAGGAAGACCCAGGGGTTGTCTAGTAGAGACGTCCCAAGATCGAAATTTTGGTCAAATTAGAGATCGAAATTCGAAATTGAGTTGATCTCGGTCCCGAGATCGAGATCGAAATTTTTGGCATGTAATCTCGATTTTCGAGTTCGAGATTGACTTAAATGGGTAAGTTAAACCAACACTTCTCAAAAGCGTCGAGATCTAGCGTAAATTGAGATCGATATTCGAGATCTCGGGACGTCTCTACTGTCTAGGCTCTATGCGCTTCCCCACTCACGTTGAGAACTTGTCGTCCATGGTGAGCACGTGTGCCGCCCCTTTGGCGGCATTCGTTCCTCCAGCGGCGGGCGCCAGCCCAACAGCTGCCCTGTCCAGCACCCTCGTGTCGGCCACACTCACTCCCGTGACGGCGACCAGTCCTCCGGCATTGGTGGCGGCGGACACGGCCTGGTACCAGTTGCACTTGGCCTGTTGGTCTGCGTCGGCAAGTAGGCGCAGTCTGGCCAATATCTGGCAAAAAGCAAAACACAAAGTGCTCATCCAAATGCGCATTTTACCATGATCCGACGACATTTGGGGCGGGCGTCGTACATTCCATTCTGTTTTAGTCAAACAACTAAACCACGACCCCCACCCGCTTTTAGCCACACTTTTTTTTTGGCTCAGACGCAAACTTGGTCTAAAGTCTAAACAATTACCACTTGACTTTAGGCTTAGACATGTCGGTTTTTGACATGTCTGAGCCAAAGGCGTGAATAAATGTAGAATGTACAACGCCCAAATGTCGTTTTCACAAAGACGCGCCTCAAATGGCGTATAACATATTTTGCAAACCGAGTGTCGCTCCTCGCTGGACGCATTCGCCAGCCTTTCGTTGAATTCTGCGCCGGTCAGCGCCAGAAAGTCCTCCCCAGGGCGTAAAATGCCGACTTGTGTGCAAATTGGCCGCGCAGTTTCCATCTTCTCGGCTGTCACCTGTTACGATTAGAAAGTTTCGATCCACACTCCAAATGTGCACTGCTCACCACCAGCACTTTGATGCCCGCCTTTGTGCACTTGTTCAGCGCCTCGTAACAATCCGGCTCCACGGCGTCCCTTCGACCAGCGTCGCAGTCCCCCGCACTCGTCTTCAGCAAAGGCGCCAACTCTAAGCCGATGCAGTCCACGTTGGCGAACGTGGTGACAGCGCGTTGTTGCTTTGGCAGGATGTTCTCACTCCACATCTGAATGGGAGGGACCCTTTTGACTGGTCCGGACATGTGGTATAAGTGTTTTCGACGGGCCCAAAATTTCCAGGGCCCGTACCCCCGTGACTGTTCCAAATGTCATTCGTTCCCACATAATGCGTAATGCGCGGCTGCTAATTTCAGAATGAGACCAAAATTAGACCGACCGATCTGACTTATCTGGGTAAAGTTATGGCATGCCAAATATTCATCAGCATCGAAGTGAATTGAATAAACGTTGGGCTTAGACATAATGTGGCATAATTTGACATGTATAACTTTGGATCACCAAGCTGTTTTTGCCCAATTTGGCATGCCACAGTCACAACTCGGTGCGGATCTTGGGAATTTTGGGCCCCCGAGCACAGTCTAACGCCGGACGCATTGCGCCGCCGTACATTTTCCACGCAATGGCGGAATGCATTCGCGAGTGCCAGGTACAGTCCGTAAGGCTGGGTGAGCACCAGCGTGCTGAGGCATAACAGCACTAGGCCGAGGAACACCACACTGTCGTGGTATTCAAAACGACGTTGCTCCGCGGGGCCGAGCACTGCAAAACTCGGGGTGGTTGGTTATTTGTGGCGCTGACTCCATTTCTCACTGCGACATTTGCGGACCGATCGAAAGTGGCGGACCAATTTTGGAAAAACCTTATCCTTATCCCACGGCGCTGCCATCTTTGGCCGCCTCAAAGTCGGCAAAAAAGGCAATAAGATTGCAATTTGTAAATTCAGGTACAGTACCAAAATGTCGTGATCTGACCAATCTGAGCATTGGCCTAAAAGCAATTTAGCTTGGTTTGTTGGCTTAATTCTTAGCCTAAAGTGTAGCCAAGTAGGTTTTTGAGCTTGTAAAAAGTTCTGTTTTTTTTGTGGAGGATTTTTTGCCTCATCAGTCCGCAAATATCGCAGCACCGTTCTCGCACCGTATTTGTGGAGAGCGAATCGCAATGCCAAAATACCGGTGCTCAGCAGCAACACAACCAGGATGACGTGACGCATTTTTGACGCCAGTTTGACGCTTTCCTGGAAGAAAAAGATTTACCTTCCTGCATTGTGGATTGTGGATACAGAGTTACAGACCTTCTCCAAGCAGTGGTCTTCCATCCCCAAATCGGGTGCCTCCGGTGCCTTCTTCACAGACACACCATCGACTGAGAGCACAAGCATTCGCGCACTACCCGACAAAATCTTGGAGTCTGAAATTCAAAAGCAACCTTTATAAATATTTAGTATTAGTCCGGCTATTTAAACTATAATTTCAGCCTAAACCTTAGCCCATGTTTAGTCCTCCAAATAACCAAAAAATGTCATTTTCAGCGAATTCTGAGGGAGTGCCAGAAAATACCTATCCCAATTGTCCGGACACTAAATTATCGTACAACAGACCTTTGATGAGATCAGAATTGAGCACTGCAAATTTCTGCTCTTCTTCGTCTGCTCCCAAGCGCAGTCGCTCATCGACACGGAACACAATGCCGTCAGCGGGGCAGACGTCGCCAGCATGCAGGCACACCACGTCGCCGACTACCACCTGCACCAGACCAAAAATTGGACAGTTGGGCACCAAATGAACATTTTTTCAAAACTTTTAGAAAAACAGAATATATACTTAATTTCAAGTGAAAATTATAGCTTAGCTCATTCGACTCCGATAGATGAGTTGAATGGTGTCAATAAATAGGCTAATCTGACCAGTCTTGACAAAGGTTATGTCAAATTTTTAGCCTTACTTCAAAGCCCAAAGTGTAGCCAATCGTGGGTATTTTTGCCTAAGCTTAACCTAAGCCCAAATTAAGTCTACTTTTAACCTAAGCCTAACCTAAACCCAAAGTTTAAGTCTACTTTTCAGCTCAAAGTGTCAAGTACAATTGACATTTGGCGCCCAATTGTCCGGTCAACTAGATACAACCAGAGTGTGCCTACGTCCATTCGGCGAATCTGCACCGCGCGTCCGTCGCGCCACACCGTGCATTTGAGCTGTTCCTCCACGCGGGCGGCCATTCGCAGGCGCTGGCCTCGCCACACCCACACAGTGGCCGTCTTCAGAACGACAACGATGGAGAGCTTTAAACATTTGTACTAAGTGAAATATTTGAAGTGCATTTGCGCACCGCGATCAAAATCTGCATGGCGTGGATCCAGTCCCCGTGCTGCTCTTGCGCCTCCAAAATGGGCGGCATCTGAGTACGTAATGTACTGCTGCTGTTTCCTCCACTTTTTCAATTTTTTCACTTTCCCGTAAGAATATAAGGTTAATTTTTATTATTCTATGGTTTCTGAGTTCGATTCATTTTGTATCCGGTGTCAATTTGGACCGTCTGACACCGCAAAACCATTCCACGGTGTTCCGGTCTTAAAAAGCCGTTTGAAGTGGAAAAACGGTTTTGCGGTGTCCGACGTCCAAATTGACACCAAGATTCGGTCGCTCGCCCTCATAACAGTAGTACCGGCATCGGTTGGCGGTCTGTAAAAGGAGCCGGCCAGAGCGATGAGACTGGCAACGAGAACGATCAGCAAGGGCACGTCCTGTGGAAGCCGAACGAACATTCATGATATTGCACTTTGCCGCTGACGACCTTCAGAGCCTGGCCTGCGCAACGCAAACACGACTTGGTGGGCAGCATCCAGAGCATGTGGTTCCGCCCAAAGCACTCGCGACGCCACTCCAACTCGCGCTCATTTTCATGCGCCAGCAGACCGACGTCCAGGTCCACGCGCAGTTTGGAGCGGATTTTGTGCACCTCTTCCGGCGAGTGTTTGGCCTGCGCAAAATTCACATCAGCGAAATTGGTGGGAACACGATTGGAAGGATACTCTACCGCAGTTTACCTCCCTCTCCCCGACTTTTAATTTTTTGTTGACACTGCAAACCGTTCTGCGGTGTGCAGATTTCAAAAGCTGTTTGAGGAAAAAACGGTAGAAAAAAGGTTTGCGGTGTCAGACGCGGTCCAAATTGATACCAGACACAAAATGACTCGACTCAGAAACAAATTAGCCTGAAATCCTTACTGGAAACTGAAAAAAGTAAAAAATGAGGGTAAACTGCAGTAGTACCTATCGATAAGAGGGAATGCAATAAATACATTTTCTTGTGATGAGGCGCAGAGTTGGTCCTTTGAAATTTCGAATTTTGGAATTGGTTCCACTTTTTCGGCAATCTTCACCATCGCGAAAAGTTTTTCGCCTTTCAATAGAATGAGACGCTGTTTGTCTGATTGAGCGCATTCACCGCCTATTTATTGGGCGAGGAAGACAATTGCTCAATTACTAATCTGCAGTCGGACTTTAGTAATTTTAATTTGTTATCGGGCCGCTGAACGATTTGTGAAATGGTAATCGATTGTGTGCTTTCAGCCTCTAATACTAGGCGTCTCAGTTCAAATTCAAACATCAGGTCAAAGCTGGGGTGGAAAATATGATTTAAAATTAGAAGATTAGAACGCAATTTTTAGTTCACATTTGATAGTTAGACTCACTTTGGCGAGCGAAATCCACAAATTCCAAAATTGCCGATATGTCCATTCTGTGCAAATATATGAGTTTATGGTATGCCATTTTCTGCGCCAAATATTGTTGTTTTGTGAATGTTTTTATTTTTAGTGAAGAACTTGCATTGAATGCTCATTCGATGTTTGGGCAATCGGTGATGGATCGAGCAGAGATCAGTACATAAAAGTATTCGGCACTGTTAGAACTTTCCATTTGCCAATGTTTGTCCTTTATTTTACTTTTTTAAATCGTTTTTATTCACATCTCATCCAAAAAGATTTTAAATACGCATTGTTCATTTTTGGACAATGACCCTGCTCTGAGGTTTCCGACCAAAATATCCACTCGTGCCTGATGGTTCATCTGTGGTGCAAAACAATTCCCTTTTCAACCCTGCTCAGGGATCGGGGTGAAAAAAGTATAACATTCGGCACTGTTATTACGACTTTTGTTTGCAAAATGTTTGTCCTTTATTTTACTTTTTTGAATTGTTTTTATTCACATCCATCCACAATCAGTTTATAAAAGCATTCACCACTGACTATTCTCTATCATTTTCTCCTTTACTATTAGCCATGCAATTGGCTCTGCTTTTCTCGATTCTCTTCGCCTTTGTGCCAAATTTGGCCATTGCTGGCCATTCGTTGGCGGAATTGATGGAAGCCAGTGATGAAGAGTCTCAACGAGAGCAACGAGAATTGGCCCAAATCTCGCCTGAGCAAGAGGAGCAGATTGAACGGGAACTGCTCGAGGAAGTGAGCCAAACTGTGGGCCCAATGCACGTGGAGGAGGCGGAACTGAAGGAGCCCAAGGGAGTGGCTGGGCTCTGCCGAAAGCTCTCACAGAAGTTCGACTGTGAAAAGGCAAAGCGCTCCAAAGAGACCTGTCTCGAGGCGAAGGCTCTGTTGGAGGAGATGGCACTTGGGTTGAGCTCCTCTTCGCCAGCGGACGGAGTAAACAATGAGAGCAAGGTGCATACATTACATATATTCCAAAACGGATCGATTTGCAACCTTCAAATGTTCAAATTGCCCACACAAATGGTTTTTGGACAAAAGCTAATTTTGCCTTTGTGCTTTTTAGACGTCCACTTATCTGGCTGAGGCGAGACAAATTCTGCGGGAAACGAAAAATAACAAGAAGAAGCAAAAGATTTCGCGTCGAAAGCGCCGCGGATTGAGGCAGGATTTTCGCGAAATGGTGGGGGGCATTTGGTGGACGGAAATGAAGGAATTGTGGGCCCACTGGTGGCTGGCCGGGTTGGCCAAGGATGTGGCCAAACAGACGGCCCTCAACAAACAGACCTACTGGAAGCGCGGCAAATACGCCAAATTCGTCGGCAAGCTGTTGCGCTCCATTTTTGGCGTCTCGGTTGCGGGCATCATCGAATTCCCGGCGAAAATTGCGATCACACTGGTCACTCTGCTGGTGGCCATCACCTTCAGTCTCGTGGATTGAGTGCGCAAAAAGCAAGAGGAGCGATGTTTGGAATCGATCGGCGCAGAGGGCAGAAACAAGAAGCCTTCAATTGGTTCATTTAAATCTTTGGGAAATCTTCTCTCTTGTATTTTGTGCATTGTTTTTCTGGTAAATTTTATTTTCGGGACACATTCAACAATGAAAGTGTTTTTCATCACCACTCCGAGGTCCAAACGGAATTTAAGCGAACAAAAGTGAAAAAGTTGTTTGGGAAATTATGGTGTTTTATGTGCCTTAGGAGAAGCAAGCCCACAATCAAGTGCATTTTCCCATTTTTTGAGCTCATCAGCCCAAGTCCTAACATTCGGGTTCATTTAAAAAAATTTTTTAAATTATTCAAAATTTCGGATATTGCTTAGATCTGAACCACTCTCCGATCGAATAATGTCTGGACTCATGGACTCGTCCATATTTGTACAGATGGATTTCGGTCTCCAATTCGCAAAATGGGAGTGGTGGATGAATGTACATCGGACTACAGATCACAAAATGGTTCACTTTGGGCAAACAACTCTCCCCAAAATCCAAACCTTTGGAATGGAAAATTGCCGTCTGGAGGTCTGAACCCCGGGAAGTCGTCCAATGTGCAATTTCAGAGTTCAGGTTCACCCTTTGCACAAACAAAGTGCCTCACTTGGGCCATTTCAAGCTTCAACACGCGTATAAAAATGGCCAAAGGCGTCTATTGAGGCATCCAGTTCTGGAAACTGCTCAACCACCAATCCAATCCCCCTCCATTGCTTCCCTCAAAATCTAAACTGCCCTCCACAAAAATGATGTTCTCCTTCCAACCGATGTTGTTGTGCCTTTTCGTTGTGCTCTCAGTGAGCTGCTGCAATGGCGCCGGTATGCAAAACAGTAGAGTTGGGTCTTGGGTCGACTTCTTTAAAGCGATGATCTCACTGATCAAATCGGGCATTTTGTGAAAATAGATGATTTGGTTCGTAGAATATACCCAATAGTTCGACCACATTTTTGGGATTTTATTCAAAAAATTTGCACAACAATCACAATTTTGACCACTCTTGAATGCCACTGTTCAATACTGATCAACAAGCAGATCAATTAGTAAAGTGACAAATGATAGTACGCCAAAGATCGGATTCCAGATGATTGATCGAATCAAATTTAATCTGACTAATTTGACCCTCATCAGACATGTCCCGCAACGCGCAAGGAGTGCCGTGCGTCGACATTTTTGAGCCGCGTCCCTGCACATTCCCCTGCGAATGGCGAGAGGGCCCCGAGAACGATGCCTGCTTCTCGCACGACGCGCCCTGGCTGAGCTGCTCAGAGTCGGGCGACAGATGCCGACGGGCGCATCCGCACGAGCCGGCCAAATGCGAAAAGGTGTGCAGGGACCGCAAGGACTGCGAGTTCATTCGCACCAATTTGAGCGGCGGAAAGTGTGTGGCGAAGCCCTAATTGAAGAGAAAAATGAGAGAGAAAATGTGATTCACTGATTTAAAAATGTTAATTCAAATGTGCAATTTCGTTAATAATAGATTCTTTTTTATCGTTTAATGCAGTTGGACCCAAAATGCTTTTCGTTCTTCTATTTCTTCCCCAAATTCCAGTTTCCCCAGCTCATCATTCTTTTCAATCAAACTCGTGGATTTGAAGCAATTCCCGCTGATACTACCAAAAATGCCCTCTAGGTACCTCATGAGTCATGATTAATAAGTCATCTTGAACAGAGGAACAGGAATGTAGAACCCCCCCCCCCCCATCAGCAACTGCGCAATTTGTGCCTTTCTCTTGGATCAAATATTTTTTGGGATTTCGTATTTGGCAATGCCCCGAGCTAGTGCCAAATTCTGGGCGATTAGAATTGTTGATAAAAGTGGATGAGCCAAACTTGACGGGAGTGCAAAAGTTTGACTTGCCATAATTGTGTCCAGAATGGTCAGATTGATTCGTTATTAGAACAGAAACAGTTTACTTTTTGTTCTCACCTTCACTACTATTCTAAGATTTGATTATTGTGAGTCGATCAAAATAATAATTTCAAAAACTCGTGATGCATATAAAATTCAAGGGGCGCAATATAAATAATTTACTGTACATTTCATTGATGATGCGGTCCCCATTGGGTGCTCCCCATTCGGTGTTTGTGCAATGTGACTGATCGCTCACAGATCAGAAAATGAACGTAAAGCCTTTCTTTCACCTTTCTGACGGGTTTCTGTTCGCAAATAGTTGTACTTTATTCTACTTTTTCAAAACTGTATTGTTTCCGCACAAATTGGTTTATAAATTGAGGCAAACCCCAAAAGCATTCACAAGCTCACAACCACAACGCAACTGAAACTGAGCCTCTGTTCTCTACCATTTTTCCAAAAAATCGAAAGCCCTAAAAATGGTGCTGCTTCGCGTAGTGCTCTTCACTTTTGCGACCAATTTGGCCATTGCAGACAATTCGTTAGCTCAATTGAATGAAGCAAATGGCAAAGAGCGAGAACAGGCCTTGGCCCAAATCTCGCCTGAGCAAGAGGAGCAGATTGAGTCGGAACTGCTCGAGGAAGTGAGCCAAACAGTGGGCCCAATGCACGTGGAGGAGGCGGAACTGAAGGAGCCCAAGGGAGTGGCTGGGCTCTGCCGAAAGCTCTCACAGAAGTTCGACTGTGAGAGGGCAAAGCGCTCCAAAGAGACCTGTCTCGAGGCGAAAGCACTGCTAGACAGAATGGCCCACGAAATGAATTCATCTCCAACGAAAAGAGTGAGTAAGAACAAGGTATTAGTTTTGTGTTTTGCGTCAATTCGCATCCAAATTGTCTCTTTCTTGTTCAATAGTATTGTTGTGATTTGCGCCTTTGCTTTTAGGCTTCCACATTTCTGATGGAAGCGAAGAAAATTTTGCAGAAAACAAAAAAGAACGTGAAGCAAACTGTTTCCGTTTCGCGTTGAAATCCGCGCGGAGCGCGAATCCACAAATTCTACGGCGGAGGCTCACAATTCACTGTGTTGAACTAAAACGGGAGTGTGTTCTTACATTCGCCAGTACACGGATATGGGTCCAATTGGAAGGAAGCACTTTGTTTTATGAAATAAATAAATATTTTATTTTAAGCTTAAGCTTAAATAATAAAATTCAGAAATGGGGGCAATTTATTAAAAAAACTAGTCTACGCCTCCGCCCTCCGCCTAGCCCCAGCACTTCTCTCCTTCCTTTTTTCAGGCAGTTCTATCAATTTCTGGAAATTTACCTCCAAAATTACTCATATTCTTTAAATTTTTACAAAATTTAAAAATACACTTTGGCTGTTTCCGGGTTTTTCACTCGTAAATGTTCTAAAACTAAATAGATATTTTTGTTCCAAAAACCGACTTGAATTTTATTTTTCATTTCACCAATGGTCAGTTTTCCAATTTTAGTCCAGAAGATCCGGAATTTTTATGCTCGCCAACAAATTGAGAATAGCGAAAACAAAATTTTGCATTTCTTTGTTTGCGAACATTGTAAAATGAGAGTTCATTTTGTCCCCAAACCTAATGAATACGAAACTTTGCTTCACAACACCCGCCAAATTGCAAATTCATCAAATTTTTGTTCACTTCTTGCCTTCCATGTCCAAAATGTTGGTCACATTCACTTCTCCTTGCGGGACAAAGAAGAACAAGTTCTAAATTGCGTTTGGG
>VAHH01000612.1:0-25160 GCA_013357305.1 Radopholus similis | reverse complement strand
CATTTTATTTTTGACTGTGGGTAAATTCCTTTATTTTGTGGGTATTTTCATTTTGTTTTGTGGGTAAATTAATGCACTCCCATATTTTTCTGCATATTTCAGCATTTTTTGGAAATTTCAGGTAAAACATGCCAAAATCGGCTAAAATTTCGTCAAAACTGCTCAACGATTGGATCTCTAAGTTCCCAGATGGTGTTTACACGACAGACGGAAATTTGGTATACTGTCAGCCTTGCAGTCAACGGGTATGAACATTTTACTACTATTTATTCGTATCTTTTATTTACTTTGTTTTAGGTACCATGTTGCAAAGCCTCCCAAATAACGCAGCACGATGAAACGAAAAAACACCGAGAAAATCTTGATAGGTTTCAGCAGAACAAAAGCAAGCAACCATTTTTTCCAACAACATCAAATGCTACTGTTCCTGAGACCGATCCATCTATTGAGGATTTAACAGATGCTCTCATAGCATCAAACATACCGTTCTTCAAAATAAACAATGCGTCATCGCTAGTGCAGGAGGACCGGTCGGACAAGCTATCAGAACAAAACTGGAGAAAGTGCTCGACGCAAACCCTGGACTTAGCAAAATGATAGAGATCGCCAAAGTGCTTACCGGTGGTGAATCAAATATCAAAATGGCGCCGGACATGATAGCGGCAATGAAATTCGCGCCGTTGACTTCATGTGATGTAGAGCGGTCCTTCTCCGTTTATAAGAATATTCTGGCGGATAACCGAACGAGATTCACCCCGGAAAATTTGGAGAAATACCTTATTTGCAATTGCGAGAAACGAGAATGAATTTCAGACGTTGGTTTTAACATTTTGAATAAATTTTTGTCTTATTTAGAGCTATTTTTATATTGGCATATTTGCATATTTAATGGCATATTTTGGGATTTTCACTGCATATTTTGGCATTTTTTAGTGCATATATATGCGCATATTTTGCGATTTTCAGTGCATATAAATCCGATCCCTAGTAATAATAACTAATAAAGGGTAGGTATATCTAAGTATTTGCTAATTTTTACTTTTTAAGTTTTTAAGCACTAAAAAATTGAATGACTACTATTTTAGCACTGCTTGGCACCAAAAATTAGAATCTGAATTTAGGTTTTAGGCATCAAATCAAAAAGAAACATTTCATCAGTTTGTTTTCCTTGGCATAGCAATCACATATGTGTCATGTTTAGGTATTTTGCATTTTTTCTTAACTGCTCATTGCTGTCCAATTTGGTTCATTCAACGGGAAGCCCGGGAGGCAACTCAGCGCACCAGCAGCAATCTTTGCTGAAAGATGTCAATTTAAACTTGTCTCCTGCGTTTTTTTGACCCGCAATGGGCGCATCTGAAACCGCTCACTGAACTGCCATGTCTGTCCATTCCCTCCTGATCTGGCAGCAGAAGCTTTGTGCCCTCCGGTCCGACCAGCACTTGGCCGCCGTCTGGCTCAGAAACCGCTGCTAGCGTACTCTTCAGCGCGCAACTATTGTCGTTTGCCGTCGTTTCCTCATTATCATTACCACTGGACACTTCCCAGCTGAATTTTTTGCTCAGCGCTTAGGTAATATTATTTGTCACTTCCTTCAAATTGTCACCTCGTCGGTTGGACGACACTCACAGCAAGAGTAGGCAGCGCAATGTCGTGGAGTATGTGGCGTTGGCAGAGGAGAGTGAGTGCTTGCGCGAGATACTCTGGCTGAAATTCGATGGTTGGTTAGAAGTGGTCGAGTGCCTATGCCCACCGCCTCGGCCAATATATCCACAACATCCTCGGCTACCAGTAGACCTGTCTTTGCCGTGTCCATGTTGTCGTACATGTGGAATATGTTCTGCGGAAGGTCTCGCTCTGTGCATCTCCTATGCAATTTCCCAACCTTGTTGTGCGGTGACTTTCCCCCGGTCAACAGGATGACGTCCACCCTGGGAAAGGAATAGGTATACACATTTGAGGAAAACAGATTGACTTTGCTAGACTCTTTTTGAGCAGCTCCGTGAAGTCGATTCTGTTGCTGAAACTGAACAGAAAGCGACTCAGGTTGTGTTCGTTCAGCTCAGCGCGTATTTGCTCGATGTAGTGCTTCTTGGTCTCTTTGTCGCCCTCAAATGGCCCATCACCATTGCCCAGTGTCTGGCTTTTTATTTATCTGCTTACTTCACCGAATTTGTGCGCGATCAAATAATTCCACGCGGCATGCGTCATTTGCCCGTCCTCCAGACGCAGATTGGCGAACTGCAAATGAGAAAGGAGATGAATTCTCTCCTCATTTGCCCGGCTTCCACAATTTCACGCAAATGCTCGATGATTCCGTGGGTGGTCGAAGTGCAGTGGATAAGCACAACGCCAGCAACAAGGTCGGGTCGGTTCATCTTAAAAGCAGTATGGCGCTGAGATTTCCCTTTTCAACTACCGCAAAGCGACACAAAATGTCCGCGCCGGCACCCTCGCCCAGTCCGATGCACTTCTTCAGCCCGAACTTGGCTAGCACATCGGGCATCGCCTCCGCCAGTTGATCCATCGTGGGGAACTCCTTGCCAACCAGATCCGGCGCCCCCGGTTCTTGACCAGGCACGCAAACGTGCAGAAACAGCGAACGATCCCTCAGCTGGGCCATAGGCGGCGTGTTTGCGAACCGGATGAACGAAAGGGGGCTGGAGCCAACGTCGTGCACAGTGAGGAACACCTGCAAGTGGAATTTGTCCAAACAACCATTTTGCACCAGTACCAGCTCGTGCTTCAGGTCGTCCACATAGCCTTGCATGTACACCGTCAGCTGGGCCTTCGAACGGCTCTCCTCGAAGCTGGGGTAGTCCATCGGTATGAAGAAGGGTCCCGCAACGACGGGGGAATAGTGCACTGTTCTCCACTGCAATTAGCAGCGATCATGTTGCCCTTGCATTGGAAGAAGACAAACCTCAACATCAACCTTCACTTCTTTGCAATCGTTCATTTGGGAAAGCGAATATTATAAATCTGAGAAGGAAGGGAATGAGGACCAAGAGGATGGGATGTAATGCATAAATATTTATAATTGGGAATGGGACTGACACCCGCGAGTGTCCTGCTGTTGTTTTTGGTGGCAGAAAATAGGTTGTTGGGCCAAATGACGGACGGCCACGTGCCCCCAGAGAGAAGAGGGAATGCTTATTGTGCTCAAAAGGACCTGCGTAAACGTAAACAATAAACAAGCTCCGCGGCGGCCGAGAACGAGACCGATTTCTTGTTTCCACCTTGGCAGAAATATGTAGTTATTTTACTTTACTTCTTCATTCGTTCATTCCCAAGGGAAGAAAAAGTCCTCGGTATATTTTCGATGAATTTTTTATTTTTATTTGTAAATGAAAAAGTCGGGTGCTGTGAGAACCAAAAAAAGGTTGAACATTTATACTAGAAATATTTGGTATGGGCAGAAACAAACATGTAAATAAAATGCGAATGCCAGAGAAGGGAGACAAAGAGCAAGAAGGAAAAGGAATCGGTCGATGAACATTGAACACCGAAATGTTTGGTGGAAGGGTCGACCAGGAAGTTACACAAAACAATACACATGTGGTGGCACCATAGATTGCATTCATCATTGTTTGTTTGCAATTGGGGAAGCGACCAATGATCGGGGAGAGAGAGAGAGAAGCAGGAGGAAGGAGTGTGGTGGACCTGTGGGCCCCCGAATGTACCTCGTAAACAGCAACCGGAATTAAATATTTTATTAAGGTGCAACTTCGTCGGTCCACCACACTAATAAGTAATAAGTAATGATGAATCAGTCAGTTTTGCATATATTTATAAAGCTTAAAGGTCTAAATATTTAGCTTGAAAAAGTGTAATAGAGGAAACACTTTATAAATAATTATTAGCAACATATTTTATCCTTTTTGTGTTCGCCCTTCGTCAATCAACAAAGTGGACGCCTTACCCAGCAGGCCAAAGTGCTCACATCGCGTCACAACCACAACTGCGATAATTTTGTTGACCCTTTTAGGGCACTCTGCACCACAATGCCCAGGCGCAGAGCCCTAAACACAGGCAGTTCGTTTTTTTTAATTTATTTGTAGTGGGATTCAATCTCCAATTTTCGCTCCTCCCAGCAGCTGCCTTAATGTCGCAAGCGGATGTCTGGTGCAATGCAGAGAGGGTGGTGCCCCGGGTGCACGGCTATGCATTGTTGCGCAACAGCCAATTCAACAAGGTCGGAAAAACGACTGCCTGTTTTCATTCCAGATTTATCGAAAAAATTTTGCGGTGGTCCAGGAAGCTAGAGGAGGAATAAGCGTTAACAATGCCGTCGCGTCCTTTTTCAGGAAATGGCTTTCTCTCTACGGGAACGCCAAATACTTGGCATCCACGGCCTGCTGCCGTCAGCGTTCATGACCCAAGAGCAGCAAGTGGTGCGCGTCATGATGAACCTGCGAAAGGCGCCCGACGATCTGACTCGCTACATCCAACTGGAGGCACTGCAGGTAAACACCAATTTTGAACCGGAAAATAGGATGCACCTGTGTGATTGGAGGAGAAGGACGAGAAACTGTTCTACCGCGTGCTCAACGACCATCTGGACGAGCTGATGCCGATCGTGTGGGAGAACAGTGGAGGAGGCAAATAAATCTTTGAAGCTTTAGCTACACACCAACGGTGGGACTCGCCTGTCAGGAGTTTGGGCACATCTTCCGCTACCCAAAGTAGGCATTTACCTAATATTAGAACTAACAGTCAAAGGATCTTTCGACGATAGGGGCGCATACATCACTATCAACGACAACAGCGTGAGCAAGATCTACCAGATTCTGAGCAACTGGAAGAGCCAGGACGTGAAAGTGAGTGGACAAAATAGTGGATCCGAAAAGTTTGTTGCTCTCGACAGGCAATTGTGGTCACTGACGGAGAGCGCATTCTGGGACTGGGCGACCTGGGCTCGCACGGCATCGACATCCCCGTAGGCAAATTGGCGCTTTACGTCGCGCTGGCCGGCATCCATCCGCGCAACTGCCTGCCAATCCAACTGGATGTGGGCACCGACAACGAGCAATTGTTGGCAGAGTGGGTGTATTGCCCATTCGAGAACAACTCCTCATCTTGTCAATTTTAGTCCTTTCTACATGGGATTGCGAAGAAAGCGGGTTCGAGGCGAGGAATACGATCGCTTAATCGATAATTTCATCATTGCTTGCAGGAAAAAGTGGGTCTTCCACTCAGAATGCTATCAATTTTTCATGCCCCAATTTCAGGTTCAACCATGTGCTGATCCAGTTCGAGGACTTTGGCGGCGGAAATGCATTCCGGCTGGTCCAAAAGTACCAACGGGACTTTTGCGTTTTCGACGATGACATTCAAGGCACTGGTGCTGTTGGCCTTGCTGGAATGCTTGCGTGCATGCGCTTGCTGGATACCGCATTGGCCAGCACGCGCCTGCTGTTCTTCGGCGCTGGACAGGTAAATCGGGAGAATTCGAAATCGGCAGTATTCGAAACTTTGCTGCCATATTTTTGATACTTCGTGCCGCCCAGCTGGCTGGTGCTTTTTTTTATAAAATTCTTCAGGCAAATCTCGGGATTGCGGAGTTGTGTGTCCAACAAATGGTGTCTGACGGGCTCAGCAAGGCTGAAGCGCATTCGCGCATTTACCTGATGGACTCAAAGGGGCTGATCACCACCGCACGCAAAGTACACCAAAACGCACGGCACCTTCCCTTCGCGAAGGATATGCCAGAAAGCAACGAGTTACTGGAAGTGATTCGCACCGTTCGACCGAATGCACTGATCGGCGCCAGCACGGTGCAGGGCGCCTTCTCGGAGCAAGTGTTGCGCTTGATGGCCGCGCTCAACGAACGCCCAATAGTGTTCGCTCTGTCCAACCCGACCTGCAGATCGGAGTGCACCGCCCAACAGGCCTACTCACTCACAGATGTGCGTCGGCCACTGGTCAACCCACTCCCTTGCGTCGTTCCAGGGCAAGGTGCTGTTTGCCTCGGGCAGCCCATTCCCGCCCTTGCAACTGGACGGACGCCTGTACCGCCCCGGCCAGGCCAACAATGCGCACATTTTCCCAGGAGTCGGTCTGGGATCTGTGCTCTTCCAGATCTACCCCATTGACGCAGAGCTGTTCCGCATCGCAGCACAGGTGTTCCGAAAAGAGGGCAATCACACCTCCCTTCTTTTAGACTGTCGCAGAATCGATCACTCAAGAATCCCTGGAAGCCGGATCCATTTACCCGCCGCTAGATCAAATTCGCGAAGTGTCAGTGCGCATTGCCGTCCGCATTGGAGAATATTGCTACGAGGTAACCACGCCCCCCACTCTCCCACGTTTTTCTGTTTTGCAGAAGGGAACTGCGCGATTGCATCCGGAGCCCAGGGACAAGGAGCTGTTTGTGCGCTCGCAGATGTACCAACCGGATTATGATGACTTGCTGGCGGAGACATACGATTGGCCAGCGCAGGACATGAGGCACGGCTTCCACATCGAGCCGGACACGTCATTTGGGGTGGGTCAGCCGGCATTTGGCCAATTAAGTTTGGTAGCTTTTGAGGACGATTACAACTGAACGACTACAGAGACAAAGAGAGAAAACACATTTTATTATATCATCGCTATTTCTTTGCTTATTTTAAAACTGGAATAAATTAACCGTAGAGTGCAAGTCCGAATTCTGTTTCGCCAACTGTGGGTAAGGCGTTGTTGTGACTTGTGATGTGTGCACTCTTCTTTCCCTCGCGGCTTCACTGCTCCACCACATGCAGCATCGGCATGTCCGATTGCTCCAAAAGGCCGTTCTGGACCAGCCAAGTGGCCATTTTGGCTGCTGCCTCTGTCTGTGCAACCTTCTTCTGCTGCGCTTCTGCCTTCGCAACTTCGCATTTGATTCAATAATAATAATTAGAACAGCGGGAGTTGCCTATTTGCCCACCGAAATCAAGTTCCTTCACGGTACACGTGCAGATGAACGATTGGCGGCCTGCAATGGATGATGGTGATAAGCTGTCCCTAGAATGCCTCTCCCGTTGTGCCCGGTCTTCTCCAGTCCCACCGTCGTTCTGCGCCTCGTATTGGTACTCGGGCTGGCGCTGCATCTTTTTGCCCAGAGCCGCGTACAGGGCCATTTTGATGTCGTCGATCGCCAACGGCTGCTTTGACTCATCGGAACTGCTGGTCCATTGGGTCCAATCAACATTCGGACAAGATTAATTCGCTACAAAAGTGGTGTAAAAAGCTACCATATTATCAATATTTGACATGTCTTGTGTTCAGAATGGTCAGATCGACCTAATTTTGTACCATTCGATTTAGCTCGTGCGTCGAATAAGCTATATGTTTGTTGGTTTCGGTACTGTTGAGCTTAAGAGATATGTATGTTTGGTAGGTTTTTACACCATTCTGGCAGCGAATTAATCCACTCGCTTCAACATCCCGATCCCATCCCACATTTCAAGCATTGGCAGATCGCCGTCTTCCAGCAGTTGGCGCTTCACCAGTTCTGTGCCCATCCTTGTGGCCGCCTCAGTCTGCGCCTCTTTCTTCGATTTGGCTTCCCCGCTGGTCTCTGTGCCCAACAACAGCAGTTCAATTGCCCAAATCCCAATCAACCCCCACCAATATGGAACCGCTTCACCGCGCACTTGCAGCGATATAAGTTCTGTGTGCCTGTGCGTAATTGCGTCGAACTTACTCCCCTTCCTCATTGGGCAGGTACCTTGCTGCATTGCCGTGTAGCTGTACTCCGGTCGGCACTTCCATTTGTCGTAGAGAGCAGTGTGCAGTCCCGCCTTGATGTCGTCCATCGACATTTCAACAGCTAATCTTTTTTTAAGTATCTTAATTTAATCTAAAGTATCTTAATTTAATCTAATAATGTACTTCTTTTGAGCAAAATGGCTATTGATTTAATGATTACACTTTCTGCATTTGTCCAACAATTCAGCAAATGTGCTAAATTAGAATTAAGCAGTAAATCAAACTCAAGGAATGGGTCGTGATGTCTTGGAACAAGAAAAGCGTTCAATTTCATTTTTCATTGGGACTAGATTAACTCCACGTGGCACCCCCGAATTTGTTCACTGGTCGCAAATGAGGTCTCCTGCTGATCCGCTATTTTGCATCTTCTTATCGAATATACCAAATCCGGCGGATTTTCTCCGCCAATTATTCCTTCTTCTGAGGATTCGACAGTCATCGCCAACACTTCTCCGTGGACATTTTGAAGGCGAAATGGGTCAAGTGGCGGGTCTGCGACCTTTGTGTCGCCCTGATCCACGTGGATGAACGCCCTCAGCGCAAATTGACATGGCTCCGTTGAGAGGAGAAAGTCCTAGTAAATCGAATAAAAATGGCCCAACCTTCTCAACTGCAAACTGCACCTGTATGAGATGGCGCACCAGTGTGTTGATGATGGAACGGAAAGCGCATTCGGGGAACGTACGGTGGTATTGGGGCATTTCTCGCTGGATCAGCAGCCTGCGCATTCGGCTCTCATTCTGCAGCGGAATGCGGAGCCATTTGAGCACAATTTTACAGAGCATGGCGACATGTAGAAAGTCGGCTGAGGACAGGGAGCAGCGCAGCCGCAATTGATACGCTGTGTAAAACAATGGGTCATTGAGTATGTTGTGTCCTTCGTATCCAGTGAACTGAAATATGGAATTGAATCAGACTAATCAAATCGCTTTTTACCTGGATGGCCAATTCTTTACACCGATGGAAGTGCACGTAGAGTTTCGCGGCCCATGTTGAAGAGGGGCCTCCGAGAAAGTTGCGATTGCATTCGCTGCGCAATGAAAGCACTCCGTCATGAAGGAAGTGTGCAATAGCAGGGAAAAAACCGAGCACTATTTCATCGTTCAGCCTGGACACGCACACGATCCGACGAATGCCGATAATGTTGGCGGGTGGGGGCACCACCGGGATCGGTACTCGCTTCAAGAAGAAATAGGTGCTATTAAATAGATAAAAATCAATTGTATTAACCTTCCACTTTGCTGGTTCCTCCTGTTGGTTGGCGGTACGCAGATAGATAGTGTTGTCGCGGAACACCTGCCGCTGTTGCATTTGGTTTTGGCAGATACTGCCCGGTTCTATTTGGGTCTCGTATATCGCCCCGATATGCAGCTCATCCACCCAATGTGCATTCTGCTCGTGCATTCGCGGTCTTGCGCATCGCCAGAATTGGCGATTGATCAGCGACAATCGCTGGGCCAGATCATCGCAAGCACAAAACTCGAATAGCGCTAGCAAGCTGTCATCGCAAATTCGGACTCTAAAAACAAAACAAACTATTCCCACGTTAACTTTCACTTTTACCGTCTTTTCCATCCAGCAGTGCCAATTTGGGAATCATGTGAATGTGGGGAGGAACTCATTTCGGTGAAATACCTAAATTCGAAATGCGAATTGCAATAGAGATCGAGATGTACCAGCAGTGCTATCAACTGCCTGCACAATTCATGTAGGTATTACGGTTTCAAATAAATAGAACATTTCTTTCTTAAATAAGGCGCGCAATAACAAATTGACAACAACTGATCACAAAATTAGAAATGAACAGTAATAAGCTGCCATTCTCTCACAGCCTGTTCTCATTTCTCGACCGATAGGTGTCCATTTTGGCTGAGTCCGGGAAGAGTTTATGATATGGAAAAATTGAGCTGGTATTGCTGGTCTATTCCCAAGTATGTGTCGGACATTACAAATATACCAACGGTGCACAATGCACTGAAAAAAGTGAGATTCCGGTCATCAATCAAGCTGTCACTTACGGCTCGTCTGTGGTGACGAAAGATAGGCGGATGAAAGCGTTCTTTTCCCGCAAAAAAGGGGCCAAACGCTCGCTGGCCCAGATTCTTTTTGTTCGCAAATCGCCCATCACAATCAGCCAACCGGCTGTTCGCTTTTTAGGGTATTTGGAACAACACGCCTCTGAATTAGGCTGAAACATGCGGTTACATTAGCCATTTGTGCCTCTCCATTATTCACCTGCCAATTCTCCAATCTTAGAGCCAATCTCAATTTGTAGGAAGTGGAGCACTTCAATCCGATCAGTTCCGTACACTCTGGGCCTGCCTTGATGTCAACAGCCCACTCCACCAATCTATCTTGCAAAATTGCGCTGTGCACGCACAGGATGGGCCAACTCCTAAGGGCCCGTAGCACCTGAGGAGATTGCATTTATATAAATTATAAGCTGCATGCAAAATTCATTCAATACATACGTCTCTAGCTTCTGATTCGCTTAGAATGCTGTTTCTGCGTAGCTCCTTCACAATTCTGCGTTCTGTCTCCATTCCACCTTCTTTGTCCCCCCTATCGTAGATGCCCAGTTGTTGTTGAAGTTGGGGAACAGACGAGAATGGACTAGAAGTGGGCAATTGGTGCTTTATGTTTTTTTCATAAATTACGCAATTCCATCGACGTGGTGCGGATTTAAATGGGGTAGGCAAAGCAAAGGATGGTCGGAGTACCATCGTGCCTGGAAGACTTGCTGTAGCAGCACCAGCACGTTGAGAGCGGTGTCCAAAATGCGCATTTCCACACAGAACTGGAACATTGCCTGGATGATGCGAACGCACGACTCGATAATGGACCGCTGGTCCGTGATGTAATCTACGGGCAACTGCATGCGAGAGAAGTGGGCCTGGTAGAGAAGGTGTGTCTTAACATGTGGTGAACCCCAGTCGGAGGCAGGCAATTTGATTGGAAGAAAAGATTGGATTTCGCTGAAAGCAAATAAATCCGGGGCGATTAGCTCTCATCAAAGCTATTGTACCTGTTGATCTGATCTTCATTGTGACGAACAGGAACTTCCGCATATTCTGGGCAATCCTGCAAAATGAACTCGTCTCTATTCGTTCAGCGCTCGCGCATCTCACCGCCAAACAGAAAAGCACCTCCTCAACGGACATCCCCTCCCGCATGCGTTCCTTGAAGTGTCGAATCGTCAAATGCTCCAGATAATACTTGCTGGCTATCCGTCCAAGTGAAGTGGCACACACACGGCCCTGTTCCTCCTCAGCGTCCAGAATTGCGCAAAACGACTGGCATAGCTCGAACAGGCAGTTGTTAACGAGGGTGCTCAGAAAGGCGGTCAGCTCCGTATCGTTCAATTGCTCTATGCCATAATAACTAGAACTTGAGAATGAAAAAAATCTGTGATCCATCTGATACGCAGGATTGGCGAACAGGCGTCGATAAAGGTAAGTGCCCGCCAAGTATTCAACCACTTGCTGCCGAGAGGTGATTGTGTCGGCACAGATCTCCGCATTCACATGGTTCGCCAATACCGGAAGTAGACTGGAACAAATTGGCGATTCACACAATAGCGAGTGAGGTTGAGGCAATATTGTATATTACTTGGACTCCAGGGGAAACGGCTCATAGAGAAAACGTTTGTAAAAGTTCTTTTTTGTGTCCTGCACAAAGACTACAGCCACTGCGGAATTGTCGAACTATTTGAGTATCCATTCTATAGAATAGGTTCTAAACAAATAGTCTACTTGTGGACGACCCGCGCGACCGATCATCTGGAGTACATCTGAAGAAGTGAAATGGCGCGGAACGTTAACATTTGGACGGACCTGTGACGGGAAAGTCCACGTATTTGTGCATTTTCCCTTCAAAATATTCGGTGCCCTTCACAATGACCAAATGGGCGGGCACATTGATGCCCCAAGCTAGTGTGGCCGTTGCGACCAGCACTTGAATTTTGCGCTCCACAAACAACTGAAAGGGTAGACTATTTCACAACTCTTCTCTACTCCGTTTATTACCCTCTCGACCAACGCCCTTTCCGTTTGCTGGAGTCCTGCGTGGTGCATTCCCACGCCAAAAGCCAGCGTCAATCTGAGGTTGTGGTCTTTGACCAATTCCAGGGTTTTTTCCAGCTCTGCTTGATCCATTCCTAGCCATTGCTGTTGCGCATGTTCCGCCTCCCTTTGCAGCAAACTCAGCAGTGCCATCGCCGTGAGCCGGGTTTGACGACGCGAGGCGACAAACAAAAGTACCGGTTTTTGGGGTGAGAATTGTTTGATGTACTAAATGTTGGCAATACGATCGACCAGGAAATTGGGTTTTGGGACTTGGTAAGCTGGCTTGTTCATGAGTGCCATTCGGGGACAGTAGTGCTGTCCTGGAAATCCTTGGATGTGCACTTGAACAGGTACCGGCCGCACAGAAGGCCGGAAGTTGAACAGAGCGTGCTCCTTGATGCCGATCCATTCGGCAACATCGCCTAATTTATTATATGGGTTGCGGTAAAACAAGTGCAAATCATACCTGCATTCGCTAGTGCAGTAGACAAACCAACGATGCGGACAGGAAGTCTTGCGAGCTCTCGTCTGCGGGCCATCGCTTTTATTCTGTAGCGGCGGAATAGGCACAATTCAAAAAATGTTTCGTTTTGGCCCACCTGGTCACAATCGCCTCCAGCACCGCGCCCCTCTCCACGCCCAGAAGGTGAATCTCGTCAATGATCAACAGCTCCACTTCCTTCACATATTTGCGCGTCTCCGCACAGCGCGTAATCCCATCCCACTTTTCAGGGGTTGTTATCAGAATTGACGCTTGATTCAGTTCGCTAAGTTCGGGTGTGTTATCCCCAGACAATTCGACAATTCTAAAACGCCATTTACTAAAATAGGCAAACATCGTTTCCCTTTTACGCGTGGCCCAATCTGCGCTGGAACTTCTCCTTCCAGTCCAACACCCTCTCCCGCACCAACGCCTTCAGTGGAGCAACGTAGACACACTGAAATGGGTTTTTAGCAGGCGATTCGAGTCGTGTGCCTGTGGCGTACCTTCTTCCCAGGTCTCTCGTTGAACAGACGGAAAATGGTCAATTCGGCGCAGAGAGTTTTTCCGGAAGAGGTGGGTGCCCCTATCAACGTGTTTTCATCTGTCGCGTAGAGCGTATGAAACACCTCAAACGACAACACACACATTACAGATATTCACTAGGAATTATTTGCCTGCGTTTGAACCGGATTGAAGAACTTGAAGGAGTAAAGTCTCTGGTATTCGGGATTGTTCAGAGCCTCGATTGGTAGCGGATCCAGGTTGAGCAGGTCGGTGTGGGGGCGAATAGAAGTTGGCAAAATCGCTTGGCCAAGGGAGAGTGGGAATACGGTGTCTTCCTGGACAAACTGGTCGCTGGCCACTCGCAGCAAGTATTGGTGCTGAATCTGGTCCTCATTCACCGGTATCGTGAAAATCAATCGCTGAGGTTCTCCCGAAAGTGCCTGGAGCCAACAAACCATGAATTTTATTTTGGCACAAACCGACCGTTTTCCTGGATAAAATGAACATTTCGTAGTGCAGAATGATGTTCGCGTCGGCGTCCTCAACAATCACCCAGTAACGGTGGGATCCTCCCAACAGGTGGTCGTTCCACACAAAGTTGGCGCACAACAGTGCTTCAATTTGAATAATTGAGCTGAAAATCAAAATGCGCTGATAGGGTATGAGCCGGCTCAGAACCAGGTTATGGGCCGAATTTTCGCATCCACTTCTAAATGGGGCAGCATTCTTATGGAGTCGTAGATGGGCTGGCCGTTGCAAGAGCACAGATTTCCTGCAATCGAGATCGTTCTTTGTTCCCCGTTTATGCTCGCACCCAATTCCTTTGCCTCCATATCGTAAAGGCGGCCGATGTCCAATCCCCTTGCCTCCAACTTCTGCACAGTTCTCCAGCCCAGCAAGTCAATGTCTGCCAAGTGTCGCAACGGCGAGTTGAATGGCCAAAGGCGACGCTCAATGCACTTGGCCATTGTCAGACACGCCTCCGTCGTTTGCGCCCAACAACGGCGGAGCGCAATTTCGAAGAGCGCTCTTGCAATTCGGGTAGCGTTTTGCGAGATGTAGTATAGCTCCGAAATAAGTGCAAAATTGGAGACTTGGGCACGCGAAATGTGGCTCTGAATGCATTTTCGCAGAAATTTAGAATCTCGAGTCTTACTTGCAACAGACAGTTCACTTTTCCGGCAGTTGTCGCCAAACCTCCGCGAATTCGCAAACTCGCACCGAAGGAAGCCAGTTCATCCAGGTCGGCCATTTCCGAGTCTCTGTTCTGGAAAACACCATTGTGTTAGGGACGAACAGGGAGCGACCTTGATCTGTGAGAATTCACTGGAGGCGGATATCAAAGCAATGATCATCTCGTCTGTCATCAGTTCTGTAAAGCGAATGGGCCCAGTTTCGCTGTTGATCAGCTCCACAGTCTCAAAGGTGATGTAATAGTGCTGCACACAAAACAATTAACGCCCAATAAATTCAAATTTCAGCCGACCGAGGCAATTCGACCAAGATCAGTTGCGGAGAGAAATCCATTTCTAAATCTCAAAATTTAGGAGAGAAACTAAAACTATTGATGACTAACAATGGGTCATAACGGACCATTCTGTTCTGGTCCAGTCGACGGGCTGCCGACTCGCAGAAGTCGGTCAAGTATTTGATTAGCAGGGGATCACGGCGCAATTCTTTCAAATCGGTGCCGTACTATAAAACCAATAATATTTGAATGCTCGACGGGCTCACCTGCAGTGGATTTTTGCGAAGTCGAATGTAGAAGTAGCTGAAGCGAATCCATTCGATCGCCTCCCGAATATTGGAAATGGCGCCTGCACATTTTATTTAAAAAACGCGGTGAATTAAGTGCAGTAGAGTCACCTCGAGATATCTCCGCGTTCAGGTTATCCAAAATGCGGGACTGGAATTGGCTTTCGATCGGCGACTGGCGATGAAACATGTCGATGTAGTGGCCTAGCTTTTGAGCCGAGGTAATGATCACGCCATGGCCTGAACAAAATGACCAAAGCGACGATATTCGCAGTTCCGCTCAAGACCTTTGTCCTCGTACTGAGGTCTGCCCGCCCTTCCAAATATCTGCTGCACGTCCAAAATGCCGATGTCGGTGAAGACACCCCTTTGTGGGTCGAAGATCTCGGTGCCCTACATTAAATAATATGCTCCGCTGGCTTCAGACCCATACCCGTATGACCACCGCGTAGGCGGGCAGATTCACTCCCCAAGCCAGTGTTGCCGTGCAAACCATCACCCGAATCGCGCCCTCTGCAAACATCTTCTCCATCAGGGTCCGGTCGTGGCGCACTAAAGTCAATGAATGCGCGGCCCCCTTCGGAATGAATGGTTGCTCTGACCCAACCCCGCATGATGGATGCCGATCCCATACTGAAATAATTGCTGCAGCTCCTGACTCTGGACATTTCGCATCTGAAATCATGAAATCAGATCACTTCCACAATTCGACTAGTTGCCATTTTTGCCGCAGTCAAGTAAGATTTTGTAGTGGCCTTAGCAGGATCCACTGCAAATAGGTCTCGATTTTCCTGCAATAAAATGAATGGGTATGAAGAATGAACTGTTATTTAAAACGGACAGAAACTGCAGCTTTGTCGATGAAAATCCGAGCCAATTGACCGGTGGCATTGCGCGAATGTACAAAAACGAGCACTTGATGTTTGTCGCGGAGAAACTGGACGCACTGTTTGTAGCACACCTCGTCCATCTTCTCTCGCTGCGACATCACCAGCTTTTGAGAAACCTAATTTAGCATTTATTTTTTGTCCAGAGCCACAATTCCCAACTCTTTCCGGGGGTTTTTCGCCCTTTCGAATAGCCTTCTCCCGCTCCCTCCTCAAAATTTCCATAGGCCGGTCGCTGTCCCGTACTCCGAGGAAACTTTGAGCCAGCGGTACGGGTCGGAAGCGAGCATCAAAATGGAATAGTCCCCGAGTGGGATCGACATTCAGGAAACGAGCCACGTCTTCGTAGTTGGGCAAGGTGGCGGAAAGACCAACAATGCGCAGGTTTTGGTGACACACTTCCATCTTGTGGGGAAATCATCGGTGGAATTGATTGTGGCTGAAAAACAGAACCCACTTGCTGCAATGTCCTAGCCACAATTGCCTCAATGACGGGGCCTCTGTCGTCGTGAAGCAAGTGCACTTCGTCGATGATCATAAGTCGGACCAGCTGACTTAGCTCCTCGTCATCCGCTTTTCGAGTAATCACATCCCACTTTTCTGGGGTCAATACCAGCATCTGATTAATTGGAACGACGTGAAAAGGGAAATGCATATCTTTAGCCACCTGGGTTTCGGCTATTTCCCTCTTAGTCAGTTGAGAATCACCGGTCAATTCGCGCACTTTCAACCCCAGTTTGCCCAATCGCTTCTGAAAACTCGCAGTCATCTCTGCGGCCAGCGCTTTCATGGGCGCCAAATAAATAATCTTAAATGCCATCAAAGGTAATCAATCACCACAGCGCATTCATTATCTATGGACCTTGAACCCGTTTTTGTTGATTCGCCCTGTTTTCTCATCCATATTGTCTTTTATTGTTTTCATTGCCGTCAAGAGCGCAATATTCGTTTTTCCTTTAAAGTTTGATAAGAATAAAGAATCGTTCGAAATTTGGCCAGTCAACCTGCCCCTGTAGGCGCACAAATCAATAAATTGTCCAGCGAATTACATGCACGGTCGAATACTTGGGATTGGATCACATTCAAGGAATCAAATCCTTCGAAGAGACTTTTTCCGAGCTAAAATAAATGAAAATATTTGAAATTATATCACCGGATTTTGTCCACCTCGTCCATTGTTTCTATTTTTACACGGGGAAAGCTTTGCAAAAATGCCTGGTTACTGCCTCCTTGTGCAGGAATATATATTTCCTCGCATAGTTCTAGGCTTCTAGAAGTACTCCCAGCAGGAAGAGCCATCTGTTACAATTGAGATGCGCTAGACAATTCAAATTATAATGAATTTCTGGCGAAGAAAGCCTAACGGTTGCAAAAATTTGTTTGAATTCGATTCGATTTATAGAGAATAACCTATAGGTATTTTATTGAAAGTTTTTGAGTTTGAATTTTGAAGGTAATTTTACCTTGCAGCCGTTGATTGACAGATTCACCGCTTTCTTTCCAGTTAGTTCAATCGCATTGGCACGTGTTTGCTCTTTTTCCATAGTGGTAAAATCATATTTGTCAAAGACATCTTCTTCATCATCAATTTCGAATATTCGGTTCCGCCAACAAAAAAGTTCTGGACGCAGGATAAAACTAAAATTGTTGATTAATATTTAATAATCTCTTCTATTATTAAATTATAAATCTGGCTCGAAACATATGAGTAGGGGTAACTGCGCTAGTTCTGTAAATTCAAGGTCAAAATAATATTTTACCTCGAATCAGTAAGAAGAAGCTCATCTATTTTTATGTGATTATCCTGTTTAAATAATTATATATTCGTATTCGTCCTTATATTAGTAAATAATAAAAGCCCACTTCGTCTATCCCTCGACTGGAACTTGGCTGTTGAGTCGCCATAAAGGGTAAATGGTTGGTAAAGAGCGCTTCATGAATATCTCCATCCGCTTTTGAATCCATTTTATTTTGCTTTTGTGTGACCTGGAAAAAACTGAAAAATATTTAAAAAAACTAAAAAACAAAAAAAAAACAAAATCCTAATTTTTCATATTATTTATTATCATTACACATTAGCTCCATTACTCATTATCATTACTCATTAGCTCATTACGTCATTACTCGGGGGTATATTTAGCTTTGAACTTTGATATTTTTTGCTATTGATATTGAGGTATTAGGGCCGTTAGTTTTTTATTTAAAATTTGTATTTAAAATTGGCATTACATATTTAAAAAAGCTTTTATATCCCAATCAATTGAAATCGATTAAGATTTTTATTTTTTTAGATTTAAGTTTTAGGAAATTTCTTCGTCGAGCATTCCTTACCCCTTGTTTGCAATTTCTTTGTTAAATTAATATGTACATATGTATTTAAAATTTAAGATTCAAAATGATGGAGGATCAACTACAGCTACTATCACGTGCATCAGAAAGGATCGATCAGCAACAATCAGTTTCAATGGAACATTTGACAGAAGCAGGATCCTTAAAAATTTCTCCGGACCAGATGCACGTGTTGAACGCCCAAGTTGCTGCTTACAAAATGCTTGCGCGGAATGAGCCTCTTCCACGTTCGTTACTTGCCCAAACGAGCGATCAGAAGAGAGATGAAACATTGCCACTGCCTTACGAATACCCGCTCGAACTTCCAAGTGGTGAAAAGCTTCCCTATGATTTGTCAAAAATCCTGATGATCCACCAACAACGCGCGACCTCACGCACTACTTCATTACCAGTACCACCGGGTATTGATCCTGAATTGATTATGCGTGAACGAGAGAATAGGTACATATTGTTAATATAAATTTATAAAGGGAGTATTGATTTAATTGTTTTGAAGAATCCAAAATCGCATTGTTCTTCGCATCCAGGAATTGCAGAATTTTCCATTAAATATGCCTGCTCATATGCGTTTAAATGCGGAAATTGAATTACGTGCGTTGCGTTTATTGAATTTGCAGACACAGGTTAGAATTTAGTCTATTTTAAAACTGACAAAAATATTTATATGTTCACACAAATTAATTTGTGATATTAAGGTGCGCAGTGAAGTAATGGCTTACCTCAGAAGGGACAGTTCTTTGGAGACAGCTCTAAATCCATACGCCTATAAACGAGTTAAACGGCATACACTACGAGAAGCCAGAGTAACAGAAAAACTAGAGAAGCAGCAGAAAATGGAGCAAGAACGCCGTAGACGTCAGAAACATCATGAATTACTTCAGGTTTCAGCCTAAAACATTGATAAAACGGAAGATAATTTTATTTAGGCTATTGTGCAAGCCAGTAAGGAGTTCAAGGAATTCCATCGAAATGCACAACTGCGTGTTGGGAAATTACGTAAAGCGGTAGCAACATACCACACGAACAATGAAAAGGAGAGAAAGAAGGATGAGTTGCGTAATGAAAAGATGCGAATGCTAAAATTGATGGAGGAAGACGATGTTGGGTATCGACAGTTGTTGGACGAGAAAAAAGATAAGCGACTGGTATTCTTGCTCCAGCAGACGGATGAGTACGTGGAGAGCTTGACTGGTTTGGTGCGGCAGCATCAGCAAACGGAGAAAAAGCGCAAGAGGGACGAGCGAAAGGAAGCCAAGATTGCGGAGTTGAAGCAGCAGGCAGGCGACGGCGAAGAATCGCTGCACATTATTGGTCAGAAAAAAGAATTTATTAATCAATGGTCCCATTGTTATTGACGAAAGTTTAAGTGCGCAACAGTGCTTCTGGCGAAGTACTCAAGGGTGACGCAGCCCCAAAACCTGAGGAGTTGGAGGAGTGGTTGGAAAAGAACCCCGGCTATGAGCTGGTTTCGCGAGATTACGGTGCCACCGACTCAGAGGACGACCAGGCTGAGGAAGAGGAGCAGGAGAAACAGCCCCCTGAAACGGAGAACAAAGAGGACGAATTTGAAGGATTGGACGAGGAACAACGAAACAGGCGAATCATCGAAAAGGCACGCAACGAGGAGGACGAATACGACAGCAAGAGTCGCGCACAAATGGAATCGTATTATGCAACAGCGCATCGCATTAAAGAAAAGGTGGTAAAGCAGCACAGTACGCTTGGGGAGGGCGACGAGAGCTTGCAGTTGAAACCATACCAAGTATGCAAACTCGGCTTTTCGCATTCCGTTCCATTATACCTATAACTTTGTTTAGCTGAAAGGTCTGCAATGGATGGTGTCGCTGTACAACAACAATTTGAATGGGATATTGGCCGACGAGATGGGTCTCGGCAAGACAATCCAGACTGTGGGATTTTTCTTTGAGATTAAAACCCGAAGAAAATTCGCACTTGTTAGGTGGCATTGATAACATATTTGATGGAGGTGAAAAAGGTCAACGGGCCTTACCTGATCATCGTTCCGCTTTCTACCATTTCCAATTGGAAGATTGAGTTGGACAAGTGGGCGCCGCACATCGTAAAAGTGATTTACAAAGGGGACAAGGACCAGCGGAAACGTCTCGAACCGTATGCTCTGAGAATTTCCGCTTTGTTTTAGCTTGCAATCTTGTTTTGAGGCAAGTCCGCAAGGGGTCGTTCAATGTGCTGCTTACCACCTATGATTATGTGCTGAAAGAGAAGTCGTTGCTAGGCAAGATTCGATGGAAGTACATGATAATCGACGAGGGACACCGAATGAAGAACCACAACTGCAAACTTACACTCACCCTTAACGCCTATTTCACCGCTCAGCATCGACTTCTTCTAACTGGTACTCCATTGCAGAACAAATTGCCTGAACTGTGGGCTTTGCTTAACTTTCTGCTGCCGACCATATTCAGTTCTTGCGGCACTTTCGAACAATGGTCGCATAATTTAATTATTATCCATTTAAAATCAAAACGGGTTCAGGTTTAATGCGCCGTTTGCAGCAACTGGTGAAAAGCTAGAGCTGAACCAGGAGGAAACCATGCTGATCATCCGTCGTTTGCACAAAGTGCTTCGTCCCTTTTTGCTGCGCCGTTTGAAGAAGGAGGTGGAATCGCAGCTGCCAGAAAAAACGGAATACGTTATCAAATGCGACATGAGCGCTCTTCAGAGAGTGCTTTACAAGCACCTGCAGAAAGGACTCCTCATCGACTCAAAACATGTTTGTCGTCCACCTACAAACAAACAACTATGATCGTTGTCAAATCGGCATTTCAGGCTGCCGGCCGTGCACTCATGAACACTGTTGTGCACTTGCGGAAACTTTGCAACCACCCGTTCTTGTTCCACAATGTAGAAGAAGAGTGCATCCAATCATGGCGCGTGAAGGAAGTTAGCGGCAAAGATCTCTACCGCGTCGCCGGCAAATTCGAACTGCTCGACCGGATCCTCCCGAAATTGAAAAAGACCGGCCATCGCTTGCTGATATTTTGTCAGATGACCCAGTTGATGAACATAATGGAAGACTATTTCAAATTCCGGCAGTGGCGATACCTTCGTTTGGATGGAAGTACCAAGCATGAGGACCGTGGCATGCTGCTCAAGGAGTTCAACGCACCCGATTCCGAATACTTCCTGTTCATGCTCTCTACACGCGCCGGCGGTCTGGGACTAAACTTGCAAAGCGCGGACACCGTTATTATTTTCGACTCCGATTGGAATCCGCATCAGGCATGAGTCATATTGCGCATATTCATTCATTGGACATATTTTTCCATTTAGGATATGCAAGCGCAAGACAGGGCTCACCGTATTGGTCAGACGCGAGAAGTGCGTGTGCTTAGATTGATCACAGCAAACAGTGTAGAAGAAAAGATTCTGGCAGCTGCGAGATTCAAACTCAACGTGGATGAAAAGGTCATCCAGGCCGGAAAATTCGATCAGCGTTCAACGGGAGCAGAGCGAAAAATGATGCTAGAGCAGATTATTCAAGCAGAGAATGACGACAATGATGAAGATGAAGTGCCAGACGATGAAGTGATCAACCAGATGATTGCGCGAACCGAAGAAGAGTTTGAGATATTTCAGGTCACATTTGTCCCACCTTTTGGGTTAAATTTATATTCAGAATATGGACATAGAGCGTCGTCGGGAAGAGGCAAAAGAATTCCGACGGAAGCCTCGTCTTATTGAGGAAGATGAAATCCCAAAATCGATTTTGGAACAAAGCAAACGTTTCACAGAGGACGAAGAGACTGCAGCAGCAGCCCCAAATACATTAGCAACGTTCGCAGAATCCGGACGTCGGAAGCGGAAGGACGTGAATTATTCACAGGTTCTTGATACTTTTGTCGGTTGGTCGATTTTTAATTTCCGCAGGATTTATTGTCTGACCGTGAGTGGCTGCGTCAGATTGACGATGGGTGGGATGACGAGGAGGAGATTATGGATGACGATCCGGCGCCACAGCAAAAAAGTAAGAAGAAGGGCGCAAAAAAGGCTGGTGCGGATTTTGATGGCGATAGCGAAACACCCAAAAGGGGAAGAAAGCGACGAAAGGCGATGGACGAAGAGGTGGGAATTGAATTGGTCATTCATCATTGTTTGAATTGTTTGACCATAGAATGATTCATTATTGTTAGAGTGCGGCTGGATCCGATAACGAAGATGGCGGAAAACGTGCAGGCAAACGTCAGCGAACAACCAAATCACCTTCTAACCCGCACCTTACACAAACACTACGAAACTGTTTAAACCTGCTTTGGAACTACAAAACGAGGTGGAAGAGAATTGTGTAGTTATCAATTTGCCTTTTTTATTTCAGCAGTGGCAAAATGCTCTCTGGGCCATTCATTCAACTTCCGTCTCGGAGACAGTATCCAGATTATTACGATCAAATTGAACGACCGATGTGCCTCAATCGTATTCAGAAGAAGATTGAGGAAGATAGATATGACGCAATCGACCAAATGGCAGCTGATGTAATTCTGATTTGCAAAAATGCGCAGGTAATAAAGGCTACGAGTAATATAATATTAAACAATCCATATTTAAGCAATACAACCGAGAGGACTCTGAAATATACGAGGATTCAAAGTTGCTTAACGTTGTGTGGGACCGCATACGGGAGAAAACAACGGTAATTGAACAAAACGCAAAAGAGGGAGATGCGGTGGAAGGAAGTGACCAGCCGACGACATCAACAGCAGCAGCATCTGTGAAAACGGAGAAACAGCAAGAAGAGTTTATAGAAAAGAACGCGGAAGATAACGAGCATTAAATTCTCGTTTACTCAATTTAACAATCTTCAATGCACCACATTTTCTATCGCTTTATTTTTAATATATTTGTTCAGCTAAATGTGTAAGTAAGTATTGTAAGTTTTTTGACTTTAAAAAAGTATTTTGATAATTGATGAAAGGCAAATAAGGTTTTTAATCTAAATTCGTGTTAATAAAATATCATTGGATCATTATTCATTACTGGTATTTCACAGTATTTTTACCATTCCTATTAGTTTAGTGAACCAAAACCTCATTCAAGCTATGTTCGGTGCTCTACTTCGTGTCACTAACCAACTTCTGAATCCTATTCGACAAGAAATTGTGCAGACCATGTATCGTAGTACAAGTCAGCCTCGCATCTTGCGCATAAGACGGCATAAAATGCGGAAACACAAGCGTAGGAAGCGTATTGACCGCGATTGGTTTCAATACCAAAAGAAGCACGCGAAGAAAAAAGCAAAGGTAATTAATAAATATTAAGTGTGTAGAGGCCAAATGTTCAGTTATTTTAGATTTTTTTTTGTACTTTTCACAAAATACTGTTTAAGGCCGAGGCACTTTTCCGTGCCCGAATGAGAGAACACATTGCTGAGTACGAGAGATTTGATGCGCTGGAATACGTCAAAATCATCATGCAGAAGGCGAAACGGGATTGGAGAATGGATGTTACGCCAACGGGAAGAACAAAATATCCGCACTGGTCAACTCTGATGAGCTTGGAAGAGCTATTCGGCGTAGAACCGAATGACCATATCGACAAACGCTATGGATTCACTAGTAAAGAAGAGCAGCCGCTCATGAAAGCACTGCGGGAGAAGTATCTGGCCCATTATTGTGTGGATGACCCGGCGGAACTGCTTCATGAAAGACAAGTCCAGTCTTTGACGCTACTCCAGAAAAGCAACTCGAAACGCGGACCAATTAGAAATATCGATGAAGCGACTGTCGATGGGAAATAGTATTCTTTTTGCAACATATAAATTGTTATTCACTTTTTTGGCGACGAGGTAATAAATAATACCCGCGCGTCTATCCAACAGAAGTTCGAGGAAATGAATTAAATTACCAAAATAAACGTTGTATGTATTATAGCAAACAAGCAATAGTAAAACACACATTCATCGTCTCGGTCGTTAGATCATGGATTATAATCAATTGAACCTGGTCCCCTTAATCAACTTCACAATCACAAACTAATATTGTGTTGGGAGGAACATAGGTGGCGGAGCAATGGGCGGAATCTCTACATCCCCCTGTTGCAGGGCCCTGGCATAATTTGCGTCATCGTGGATATGTTTGAATGCAAATTGCATAAAGTACTGTAAAGATAAAAAAGGATTAATAATATGTTAATGCGAATAAATGTAACCTGGCGACTTTCTTTATTCCACAGAGTCCAGAATTTGTCTTCCAGTCGATCGATTTCTCTTGCTGGTATCTTAAATGCGATTGTTTCATATGGCTCTGCTGCAAACAGCAAATATTGCCATCTCTTGTCCGGAGGCTGAATCTTCTGCTCGTATGAAGACATAAAACGATGACGAGGAACAATCCCTTTAAAAATTCGTACAGTATAAGCCATAATATTTTTTTATTTTCATACATACCATCGGCTATTTCAGGGTAATCGATTTGAAAAAGAAGTGCTTGTTGACCAGAAGCAGGGTCACGTTCTTTTGTCACCTAAAAATTATTTTTTTTTGATCGTCAATGAAGCGTACTTTATATCCTGGACGTCCGATCTTAACAAACTTCTTTGGCTCTACTTTTGTTTGTTGAGGCAATGGCATATAAGGAATATCAGAGGCTTCCTTCGCTGCTCGTCTAGCCAAATTGGCCTGGTGCTTTTTGCCTTGTGTATGAGCCAGATATGAACCTTCATTATTGTGCAGAGTTAGACACAGCTTGCATTCATATCCGCCCAAATGATTGCGCATAAAATAGGGATCTTTCTGCAGATCGATGGTTTCGAGTGCAAGTTGACGGAGACGTTCACGTCTATCGACATTTGCATCTGTGGCAGAAGCGACACCACCACCCCCAGTCTTTCCGCCCGCTCGATTTTGGAAATCCATTTGTTGTGGAAAAATTTAAGTTGGTTGACAATAATTGACGATTCTCTTAAAAATGAATTTCGGTGTCAGACTGTCGAATTTGACGCCAGATTCGGATTCTTCGCCCTCAGAAACCCTAGAGTAATTGAAATTAGCCCGATTCCTGCAATAAGTCCCGAATAAAATAAAAAAATTGAAAACTGCTGGAGGGGGGAACAGCAGTAGTACCCTGATTTTATTCAGAAAAAGTTCAGCTTCAGCACCCCTGCATCTTGCTTCTCGCTTCTCCATCTCCAATTCTCCTTCTTGTGTTCACTTCGCCAAGAATATCGATGTCAAACGGAACGGGTCATTTGTGTACCGCCAGTTGTGTACCGGGGCCATTTGTGTACCGGGCCATTTGTGTACCGCCACTAGTGTACCAATTACAATAGGGGTCACTAGTGTACCCAACGTTTTATTCCTTTGAACAAATCGTTTTGGTGCTTCTAAAAATAACCAGCTTGGCCACACGT
>VAHH01000611.1:0-25310 GCA_013357305.1 Radopholus similis | reverse complement strand
TTCCTCTTCATCTTCGAAAAATTCAATCAAGACAATGATGTCAAATTCTGGAAGTGTCAATACTTCGGCAACAAAGATTATAAGTACTACTATTTTATTGATTAAAAATCTATTTGAAAAAAATTTTTTTTTTTAAATTTTATCTTAAAAGATTCTCTGCACTCTGTTCCCACCTAGAATCGGAATTGCATTACCAGAAGCGTTATAAGAATGAATTTAGAATTTTACTCCCCAATTTATTGTTTTTCCTTTCAAATCCTTTTTTATTTTTTGAAAAAAGTCCAAATTAGACTTCCCTAATTTTAAGTGGCATGCTGTTCGGCACAACAATCATATAGAATGAGTTTTAGAGAAGCAACAGGAATTAAATTTTTGTGATTTTTCTAACAATAGACAATGAACAACTTCCATCTTTTGTTCGATTTAATTGTGCCTTCGATAAATTTATTTATTGCTAAATGCTAACCATAAATTGCGAGTCAACGATTACGTATCTTATACAGATAAAGAAACAATATCCGAACGCGTGTGGCCGTGGTTCTGAATATTTTCATTTATTTATTAATATTAATTTTACAGCAAAATTTTTTTGTGCCGCAGCTTGTAGGATTCAAATACAAAATATCATTCCAATAAATATGCATTGTTTGAACTAAGCATTGAACAATTTTATGGGGTGAGTCTTTGAAAAAAGCGCAAAGCGACCCAAAACATTAAAATACAATAATTGCTGGTTTCACGATCTGCACTTGTAGTATTTAAAGTCGTATTTCGATCCAACACTGGCTAATAAAATTTCTTTGTTTTTGTGCATTTCACGTGAATCTGAGTCTGAAACAGTCCAAGAAGTTGCGACGAATGCGTCGATTCATGAGCGCATAGATCAGGGGGTTGCAAGCGCTGGACGCGAACAGCATCAAATAAGCGATTGGTAGCACCAATGTCTCCCAACTGCCGTTGCAAACTGCATCGGAGGACCAAATCTGATCATTTATTTTTTAAAAATGGGATATTTTTTAATGTCGTATTTTACAATTAAAATTAATAATATTCATTATTTACTTGGTGAAGAAGACGTGCATGGTGCGGGAGCGTAAGGATAGCAGCAATTTAAAATTTTTTATTAATAGAATATTATTAACAGAGATGATCTCGATCTGTTTTAAAGAGATAAAAGAGGCTAGACACTAGACCAAATTGAAACAATTGAGTACAGGTCGAGTCGGAGCGATCTGTTCCGGGAAATTCGGGCGGAGGTTGTTTCGGTGATTTGTTTTTAGGTTTGGCCGCTGGCACTCGAAATGTCCCGAGCCTATAAAATCTATAAATAATTGCTCATTGTTGTTGCCCTTGACCGATTCGTGCATTTTCTGAAGTGGGACATTATGAATTTATGAGCCCCCGGGACATTTCGAATACACGTCGTATTGGCTACGTCGTATGACCAAAAAACTAGCTGGCTGATTTTTTCAAACATTAAGCCAGTCGAGAGCTGACTACACCGAAACCGAAACAACAACCCACAGCAAGTGCACGGACAAGGACAGATTTCGGAAATTTGTCGACCATTTTTATAAAGTCGAACAATGAATGTTTAATTACTTGCCCTTTTTCGAGAATCCAGAGTTCGTTGTGCTCGTGCGCAATTGAAACTTGGCACTGTGCTTTGCGCGGGCAAATCTCCATTATTTGGCTCGTTGCCATTCGCAATTTCTTGCAGCTCATGGGGCGCATTGCCTGCAGCCGTAGTCGCACCACAAGGCAAAGGCCCTGTGCCACTCCACAAAATACGACCAATTCGGGCGTACAGCAGGCACATGGTGACCAGTGGAACGCAATACCCAAACACGAACGACATGGTCACCATGTTTCTGGTGGTGAACAGGAGGCTAAAATGGATTGATGATTAACGGTGGCGCAACATTTGCGGATCAATGTTTAGGCCATTAGACATAGGATAAGCTTAAGTTTAGCTACGCTTTAAGCTAGCTTTGCTTAGGCTTAAACTACTTAAGCCGTAAGTTAAACTAGGCTGCTAAGTCAGGCTTTAGCCTAAGCTTAAGCATTGATCCGCAATGTCGTAGTGCCATGATTAACAAGAGAAGAAGGCATAGAAATTGCAAAATATTTTTTGCAGATTAAACCGTTCAAAAATCAAGTCGTGCCGAGCCAGAAGTGTGGAGCAACCAAATCCCGGCAAACCTTAAATGATATGCTCTCGTGCAAGCAGCCAACTTGATGGCAGTGAATTGGATGTGCATTGCTGTGGTGTAGTAGGGAAGGTTGAAATAAAACGAGACGGTCCAGACACAAATCTGAAAGCGAAGACATAATCAAATTCCTTCCAACTTTTTTGAGTTTTACGGTTTTACCACAAAGAAAAGGCGACTTTTAGTTCCGAATCGGGCTGCAAAAAATGCCGGGTGCGCAACGGCAAAGTACCTCTCCACCGAAATGAAAACAAGAATCCCAGCGCTGGTGAAAGACGTAAAATGGAGCACAAAGGTGTACAGTTTGCAAAGGGTTTGGCCTGAAAAGGGGCTAACATTAATTGTAATAAACGACTATATTTGGTGCAATTTTTGAATTGATATTTTTTTGTTATATTTAATTCATTAAACCACACATCATTTTATTCGATACTCAATCAGTTCTGATTCACATTTATCGATAAAGACTGATCACAATGTAATCATCAGCCTTTCTAAAAAAGTGATTGAAATCATATATTTGATTCGTACGCTCCAAAAGTATATTGATTCCCCTCCAAAAATTCACCGATTGATCAAATGATTTGACAGGGAACTTACCGAAGCGCCAATTCCCGTGCTGGGCACCGACAAAATGGCCCATGTTTTGCAGAATGCAGAATGCTGCCACTAGCAAATCGGCGACTGCCAAATTGGCCAAAAAGAAGTTGGTTGCAGTGCGCAGCGAGCGATTTGCGCAAATGACGCACAGTGTGGCCAGATTGCCGACCAAACTGATTGCGAAAATGGTAACGTAGACAGCCATTAGTGCAATGCGAATGTGGACGCGGTCTAGCAGCGGATCATCGTTGCTGCATTCTTCGTCCATTAGAAATGCGTGCCAATTTTTCTTCCCACAAATTTAACAACTTTTTCCCACAAATATTTTGTTCCCACAAATTATCACTTTTTTCCCACAAATATTTCGTTCCCACAAATTATCACTTTTTTCCCACAAATATCACTGTTCCGCTAAAGACAAAATAATTTGATATACATACCTATATAAGAATTTTAAAATTTTGATGAAGAAAAAAGTTTATCATTTTTTAAATTCAACAAATTGTATACTTATATTGATCGCTTCATTAGTTTTAGTAGCGATTTTGTGACTTTTCAAAGTTGGCAAAACCATGAACAAGGTGTAGCCAAGTGGGCTATTTTGGCTTAAAGCCTAGGCAAGCTTAAGCTTATGCTTATGCTTAGGCTTATGTCCAAGCCTAACATGTGGTTCTATTTGTGGGAAAAAAGTGATAATTTGTGGGAGAAAAAATGTTATGCCATTAGAAATGGGCAACCACTGTCGACTAGTCGTTTTTTTAAAATTTATTTCAATCCTAAAATAGAATTTTTATACTTATGGCAATGGAAATGGTAGCCATAATGTGATGAAAATACATAAAAAAGGACCCGTTTGAGCGTCCGCTTCAAACAGCAAATACATGACTTGCATGTCAAAAGGTCGCGCGACTTTGTCCAATATGGCCAGATCTAGTCTAGTCCCTCTTATATTATTCGTGGGTAATTTCCATGCATCTCTTTTACTTATATTTGTACCGTGGTGGGTAGTTTACGTTTGCTTGAACAGACTAAACCGAATAAAATAATTGCAGCACTCCAATTCTCGCGACGAAGCGACCAGTGCCTTCAGGAAATAGCGGTCTTATGCCTTGCGTTTCCGCAAAGTCTGCGCAAATATTTGTGTCATTTTTCTTGCGCTTTTCATTATAATTAATTATGTCTCACTGCCCACTTTCATTTAAATTTTGCACTCATAGTATACAAACAAAAAAAGGGTCTACATCCAAATTTTAAATTTAGAATAAAAATTAAAAATTACATTTACACGCATCTTCGGACCGATTTTAAATGACTAAGCGGACCGAATTAAGGCGCGGAAAAGCATTTTTACGCGAAAAAATCGATTTGAAATTTTTCGAAAAACCACAGGGGGGGACCCTTTTGGATTTTTGGGTAAAAAATTTCAAATCGACAAATTATAGCTCATTCGACGCGTCTCGACGAGCTGAGTCGAATGGTACCAGAATTAGGCCGATCCGATCAAACTGGACAAAGTTATGGCATGTCAAACTTTGGTCGGAGATCGGTGGGGGAGAACCTATAATCAATATTTGAATACTGGCCAAAATAGCCCACTCGGCTACATGTTAGGCTTAGACCTAAGCTTAAGCATAAGCTTAAGCTTAAGCTTGCCTAGGCTTTAAGCCAAAATAGCCTACTTGGCTACACCTTAAATTTCACATTGCAATCTTACTACGGTTTTGCCAACTCTGACATGTCATAACTTTGTCCAAAATGCTCAGATCGGCCTACCCATAAACTACACTTTTACCGTAAATTAATTGGGTTTTTACTTCCAAATTTCCACCGCAAAATTCAAAAAGTGCCATTCTCTGAGATCAGCGTCCGCCAAAAATGACGCCCTGCAAAATGCCGGCCAGCCCCACTCCGAACGGTCCGTAGGGACCTGAAAATCACATTGGAAATCAAATTTCAAAGATTCACAATTTTTGAATAATTTGCCATTTGCGCCCGGTGGTGAGACTCCGCGCCTAGGCGCTGTCCAGTCCATGAACAGTGGGGCCTGGCGTTGAACTTCATATGTTCAAAATGGTAGTATCTTAAATTTGTAATTGTTTACTGTCGAGTTTGTTTTACCCACATTTCTAAAGAATTCTAAACAAATTTTCTGCAATGATTGTTTTATGGGTTTACATTGGATTTTCACTTTTCAAGCCATTTACATTTTACAGTTTTACACATTTAATAAGCAATAGCACAATTATCCAATGAACAAATCATCCATCAAATTGATTGATCTCGATTAATCTAGAGATAGATCAGGAGGGATCTCTGACCAAATTGCGAGATCAGAATCGTTTAACATCAAATGAGGACTGATCAATTACAGATCAAGCCTCAAAAGAGAGCCAAAATACGTTCCACAATATCAGTTTAACACAGCTATAAGTTGAACCCATAAATTATTTCTTTGAATTCAGAGAGACCAGCACACAAGGAAACCACTGTAAAATATTCGAAAAAATATTCGTTCGAGAACTCCAAAAATTCAATCAGATTTCACTCTTTCTCAGTAAGGTGTCTGACTACCTATCTGGCGCATTGGCGGCTAGCGTAGACGAAAAGTTGCCCTACTACGGACGCTATTGCGGCAGTTTCGTGGAGGCAATTAAAATTTAAAAATAAAAATTTAAAAATAAAAATTTAAATGAAGAGACACTTTTGAAAGAATCAGTCTAAAAAAGTTACAACTATCTGAATCAAAATTCAAGAACCTTAACTACCTATATTTATTTTTTAAATCAAAAATTGGTTTACGAGAAACAAAAATGGATTCTTCCATGAGCCTACGCATAAGCAATGTTAATTCATCAGTTTGCCAGGAAAATGAAATAATACAAGTAAAATGAGTCAATTTTTGGATTCAATTTTGGACAGATGTCAGAAACAAAAGTGAACAGAATTATAATGTTTCACAAATCATAAAATTGCGAATTCCAGGCAAAATTTGAAGTCCAACAGGTCTCGCATTTATAAATTATAACATTAATTTTTGATTCTATTGATAATTTATTTAACTAAATTTTACCAATACATTTTTATGGGATGCCCAAATTAATCATTGGAGGTAAAGGAAACGATCTTTGTGCGGAGAACTACAACAAATCATTTTCAAGCACCAATTTTTGAAAAAAGAAATAAAAATAAACTAACCCTTAAAGCATATATTCAGGAATAGTTTATGTTTCTATTACTAATAGTTTTTCTAATTTTTACGAATAAATTAGATTAGAGTATAATATTAGATCCCAACTTTCATCAGTTTGGGGGGGGGGGGGAGATTGCGCACCCAATGAAGTCTTAGGGAAAATGGTTCTCGTAAAATAGAATTTAAAGAACGAACTGTTCCGGCATAAAATTGTGCACACCGTAAACAAATTAAAAAGGTAGATTCAAAAGTATGACCTTTTGTGTGGAGAGTTGAGTTGCAACAACAAATCTTTCGAAGCGTCGGGACAAAATTTTTTTAAATCTAAAATCATAAAAAAAGCATTGGCTAGCAACCGAATGTGGCATAGGTTTTTTATTCGATAAGGGCTTAATCTTGACAATGTCACAAATTTTGACAGAGCTGAACAATTAAGTCGAGAATCGAAATCACAGATTCTTCAAGTGATTTGCAAACTCCAGAAGCCGTGGGTATTTTAATGTTGTCTTACAGAGAAAAACCCTGCTGCCGATCATTAGGGACCAAATGAGGGGAATTGTTGGCGTCATAAGTGGTAAAAGGGGCATTTGTATTTAGTAAGAGTTACTACTACTTATTCAGCCCTTTTTGACCCACAGCCAAATTCTTCGCTTTAAAAAGGGCAATCGGATCGGGTAATTTTTAATTTTGAATACACATTTCACAAAAAGTATCGATTTAATTTTATTTAAATTTGGTACCGCCCTTAGGTTTTCGTTACGTTTTTTCCAGTTTGGACATTCATTTTTTCCTGACTTAATTTTGCTATCGAAAATTGGCTTACGTGATGCAAATGCGTCTTACTTTATATTTAAGTCCATACTCCCGGATAAGAAATAGAACACTCCCAATTCAGTAATTTAAGTAATTTTTTAATTCATAAAATTCGCATGGTTTGCTGACTCCCCATTTTCCATAGGCAATCTCCAAGTATTCGAGGGAGGGGAGAGCGCAGAAATTGTGTGACCCATAAACAATATTGGCGCTCAAGAAACAAACAAAGACAAGTTAATTAGCCAAGTAAACAGATTCGAACCTCAAAACACACGAGGACAAAATTACTCTGCCATATGAAGGCACTCCAATGGGGCTTCCAATGCCGCTTTTGGCATGACTCTGTTTGGGCACTGCAATCGGCGCTTTCACGTTGGGCTGAGGTGCTGCTGCTCCAAAACCAGGCTTTTGTCCTCCCTTTTGGGCAATCCAAGTTGAGGCTTTGGTGGTGCAACTTTCGGTTGGACCACGAGTCAAAAGGCACCACAAACTGCTGCAAAACCGGCCAACAAGAGAAGGGAAGTCAGAGCAGAAGACATTTTTGAAATTCGAAGATTGGCCGAAAATTTTGGGTGTTTTTGTTTAGTTCAGAGGCTGGCTCACTTCATCCATTTGCGCGTTTCTCTATCCTCCCGATGAACCGCACTTGAGCTAATTTCTTTTCAAAATAATGTGCACTTTGAATTAAAAGTGAAATGGGTTGGCTAATGTAATTTGTAATGTCAATCAATACATCAAGAAAATTTGAAAAAGTAATCATTAGGTAAATAATCCGTAAAATTGAAATTGAAATATGTGTTTTCTTCTTCGCATTTTCTGTTTTCAGTCATCAAATGAGACGCGACCACATCACATTGTGGGCGCTGTGTGGGCGGTGGACGATCGTCGGCTGCTCATCTCCAAATTCCACTTTGAGCCGCACAACCACATGGGTAATGGGAAATAACAAAAAACACAAATTAGAGTGCTTTGTCAAACGGAATCAGCCAAACGAGAACACTAGCACTTCTTTATCTTTTCCCATTTCGCTCAAATGCAGCACAGAGAACGTTTTTTCTTTTTCTTCCCAACTCTCTTCTTCTTTATCGTCCTCATCAGCTCTTCTTTCATCATTGTGCGTATTCAATCTCTCTCTTCTTCTTTTTACCTTTTTGCATTATCTGTCCTTTCATTTTCACATCTCCATCTTTTAATAAAATACTTTGTCATTTCCCTACATCTCTTCCCTTTTCCTTCTATTATGGCTCAATAATCTCGTCATCTCATCTTATCCATCTCTGGCACTACGACATTTGCTGATCTTAAGGTGTAGCTGAGTGGGCTATTTTGGCTTAAGCCTAAGCAAGCTTAGCTTAACTTAAGCTTAGTTATGTCTAAGTCTAGCGTGTAGCCGAGTAGGTTATTTTGACCCTAAGCTTGCTTAAGTTTTGATTTTTTGCCTCCGTCCGCAAATGTCACACCACCACATCTCTTTATTTTTTGTTCCAAATCTCTTCTTGCTCACCAAATTTTACTTGACTCCTTTCGATCGACCAACATTTGGGAAAAATTATTTTTTAATCAATTCGAGTCTTTGTCGTTAACGCGCATACACATTGCACATCCACCAAAATGGCGATCAGAACCCATCGGCAAATCCATCACTCAGAAGAGATGCATTCATTGGTCAGCAGATCAGACTCATTTCGTGGTGAGCTAGGCAGCAAATGTCTCAGACCACGCGATTCCATTCTTATCAGTTATCATTATCAGTGTCTTCATCTTTGGCGCTTTTTTGAACCATTTATATTAAATTGATGCTCCATAGAGAACATCACCTTCTGGGCGGGTCCAGCCACCCACTCGGGAAATGGCGCGGTGGACTTTCTGCCGAGCGAGAACGGATTCCTGCTGAGCCCTGTTGCACTCGAATCGAGGACTTTTGCACCGCTGCGGGCGATCCAGGTTGAAATATTCAAATTTGAAAAATTAGGCGCCAAATAAAATTGTAATTATGCACAAATATCGATATATTTAATAGTTTAAAATTTGAATTTGTGTGATTTTTAAATTTTTTGCTCGGTCGTCTCAACCTTTATTCTTTATATCTTGGCGGGGGTCAACTTTTTTGAAATTTTATGAAAATATTTTTATAAGTTACAAAATTTTTTGATTTGCTTTTTCTCAGAGTGATGTTTTTCGGTTATTAAACAACGTCTGATGACCCAACTCATCTCACATTAATTCACGGGATGCAAAAATTAGTGCGCCACTAAAAGTTTTATGCGAGCAGATATTATATAAAAAATCTAAATTAAATAATTGCACAGAATAAAATTGCTGAGAGTTTATTTCCTTCCAAAAAGTTACATTTTGTGATTTGAATTCAAACACTGCCCACATAACCTATTTCTCTTTGCTTTTCGCTCGCTGCTCCCCGTCCAATTTTCGGACAGAATGTTTGCCTTTGCAGCTGATAAAAAGCAACAAAAGAAACAGGGCCGAGAGAGAGAACGAATGGAAGGAAGACAAAATTTTTTGAGTTTTATAAAAAACGAAACTAATAATTGCCAATAGTAAATGTTTCCATTTAGCGCTTAGATGATTCGGAACAAGATGATTTTAAGCGTTAGTTCGTACTTCGTAGCCCGATTTCCCCGCGGTAACCTGGAAACCTCACATTCTCATAAATACTAAATTTGAAAATAAGGCCTGTGTTTCGATTGTAATCGCTTACAAATTTTACACAACATATTTAGAAGTCCAACGACAAATTTAAATGATGGAACATTATTTGGTCCGCAGATGGAGCAACTAGGCCAATGTTTGGGTGTGATCGATTAGCAAATTGGTCATGTTTGCAGTTCAAATCGGGACACATTGAGGAGTGATGCCAAATGCCAAGTGCCAACCCTGAACGGTAAAATGCCAAGTGACTTTTACAAAAACATGCGGTGTTTTCATGCAAGCGAATCACTTGGAAAAAGCTATGAATTCAAGAATTGGCAATTAAACAGTAAACACGCATCTTCTTGAGCAATATTCGCGTAAAAGAGTGAAAAACAAGGCCTAATCAAAACTGAATTTTTTACCTCATAAATAAACAAATTTATATTTGCATCGATGAAATTAATGATAATTTGGACTTTGCAACTCATAGACTATTTTTTAAAATTATGTGTAAAACGTTTGCCAAGGGCATTCAAATAGACAATAAAGAAAACGTCGGATCTTCAAGTCAAAATTTATACACCTCCATTTTTGAAAACCTCATACAATAATTAAGCTGAAAAATATGCAACACCATTACGAAATGACCTTGGTTTTAAAGGCGTAATTGGCTGCATTCAAATTTGCATATCATAAAATAAATGGGATAAATTCCTATAATTGCAATCCGTCCACAAATTTTACAATAAGAAACTTTCCATCGCGATCCAAATTTATTCTTGTAAATATATATATTGATATTTTGAAAGCCTTAAAATGTTAAAATCATATAAATTCATAATAGCCAACAGATCGGGCGGCAGATGCATGTCGTTCTGTTTTGGGGGCCAAAATGGTTGTTTTTCACAGGGCAATAGCCAATATCGGGGGTTATTTGGGCCAATAAAAGAGTTTGGGGCTCATTTGGCCAAACCACTCCAAAGTTAGTGCCCAAAAACTGGTCTCAACTTGGCCCATTTTGGTCTGAGTCCAATCAAAAAATCGAAAAAGGCCAGGGATTGATCAGCCAAAGAACTCTTTTTTGCATAAATAGTCAGCCACCATTAATGTCCACTGAATATGAATAATATGCTTCTAATTCTTGGAATTAGAATTTGCCCTTTTCAAGTCCATTTAAATGGGAAACCCGTAAAGTAATTTCCATAAATAATTTTAAAATGATTGGATATATGTCCAATGTTGTAAAAATAAAGATTTGTTAGACTCTGTTGCACTCAAAATTATGCCCCAAAAAATGTGAGTTGACTTGGAATTGGACCATTCTTCGAACGAATTGTGTTCATTCACACAAATTCACAATGTTCAGGAGACAATGGCCCCAGTAATTGATTTGATTCGATTTTTTGCTTTCAAAGAGCTCATTCAAATTTCCAATTTGAACATTTTTAAATTCTAAAAGGGCCACCCGCGGAAATGGCCCCGTCCCAAAAATTAAAAGTAGACATAAAATCTACCCATCCAAGATAGTGAAAAACGTATGTTCTGCGCCTCTGCAAAAGCGTAAAAGGCGAATTGGGCGCCCACCGAATGGACGGGGAGCAAAGGAAAGAGAGAGGGCAGACACACAAATGGGCGCTCTTTCCCCATTCCGCTGACTGAATTTTTGGAAGATTTGATTTTTTATATTCCCTTTAATTATAGACCTATCTATGAGTTATGGCTTATAATAAACCACAAAGATCCTAGCTTCATAAATTTTGATTTAATTCAATTTAAAATTCCAAAACTTAAACGTTAAAGTCGATCATATTAGGGCATTTTAAGTTACTATTATTTTTTAAAAATTATTTAAAACTGCCAAAAGTTCAATTTATGATCGACCATTTTCGTAAACAGTTGCCGAATCAAATGTGCGTTCTTTTTATAAACTATAAACCAAATTTTAGCTTAAAAAATAAAAGTTGACAAGAGTAATCAAAATTTCAGTTTTATATCAAATCTTTTCGCCACTTGGAATTATAAAAATAAAATTAAAGAAAGAAATCAGTTTTTTTGAATACCCAATTTGTCTTCTGCTTTGGTCATTGCCTTCAGCAGTTGTGCAGAAATGTTCTTTATAGGTTTTGTAATTTGTACCGTTAAACCAAAATTGAAATGTAGAAAAGATACCATATTTGGCTTGTTTTAACCCCATAAACTAATTTTGCCACTAAAAATGAATATAAAATGAATTTACCTTCCGCTTGGGATATGAAGTAGACATCCAGACTCGACAACTCAAAATTTTGACATTCTCAAAAATAAATATTTTTAATTTTTTAAGAATAAATAAATGGGGGCGTACGACCCTCTCCGCCAAAGGCATTTTTAAATCCCAATTTTGGACATGAATAAATGTTTAGGAAAATTGGATTTTTTCTCCTTTTTGAGCAATTATTAAAGGAATCATAAATTTTGCTATAGTATTATTTTCACATTTAAAATTTGGTTTCGACGTTTTCACAATTTTGATTGTAAAATAATTTCTCATAAATGTCTCGCTAAAATAAATTTTAATGGTCGATTCCAGTTGTCTCGTCCAAAATTTTCATTTTAAACAAATGTCCGCTTGAGTGCCCCAGTTGCCTGTTTGGCCGCGTTTTTTGTGGCACTGGTCGCCTTTTTGGCAGCATTTGATGCCGAATTCGTCAATTTGCTCGTCAAAGTGCCATCCCCTGCATTCGAATCGGCTTTGTGCTCCAGAGCCACCTAAGAATATTTTTTGATTGCCCAAAAATTTTTAAAGATAATTTTTTGACGCACCTGAAAATTTTGTTCCCGACACTGTTGGATGAGGCGGCCTTATCTGCAATTCGCCAAAATAATTTACATTTTTTTGCCCCACTTATTTTATGGTTTTCAATTTTTTGACAAAGCGAAAATGCGAATGAGACCCGTAAAAGAGTTTACGAAATGCAATTGGATTGGGTGCAATTTTTTTAACATTTAACCATAAACTTTACAACTGATAAACGGATGTACAAAAATAATCCTAAAATAAATCATTCGAAATAGGCCATGCCACAAAAACGAGGAATTACTTCGCACGCAAAAGTTATGGGCATTATAAAAGTCAGTCATTTTTTTCCCGTAAATATATTTTTTTTTCCCGGGCCCACTCCCACCTCCCACGCCCATCCAAATTTGTGTTTGGGCAACTGCGAAATCACACACAATTCGCGTAGTGCACTTGGCGAATGGATTCCCCTCCGCTTTTGTGAAAGGTCTTTTCCGACCAGGGCTGCGCCGAACATTTCAAAAATTCGAACGTCGAACATCGAACATTTTTGAACAATTTTTTTGAAATCGTTTTATTTAATTTGAAATAGCAAATAATCCAAAAATTCGGCGCTTTAGTAGTTAAACTCATAAAATGTTAAGTTGTGATAAAGAAAGAGCAATCTTTCAAGAGTAACGGGTGAGAGTGACCGCCTCAGATCATTAACAATAAAGCGAGCTGAACTAAAAGTTCATTCGCTTTTGACAGAACCTGGGGCGCAGATAGAAATTTTTGGGTAAGCTTAAACAAATGATAAAGATTAAAAGGAGAATAGGGCATTTAATTTAAAAATTCAATCTCCATTAGATCGGAAATGAAGCTTTAGATTTTCTTTTCTCTTACTCCTTCTCGCCGAATCCGAGAAAAGTTTTTCTGTTTTGCAGAATGGCCAAGATGAAAATCTCATATTGCTGAAATTCTCACCAAAAATGTCCGTTGCTATTTTAATTTTATCAATTTTATCAACCTTTTTGGATTGTTTCCTTTTTTGAAGGGTTTTGCACATTCTTCAATTGTCTGTTTAACTGCATTCGGAAACTAACATTGAATCAAAATATCGGTACACTGTTTTATAAGATGTAGCAATACCTAGGTGATACAAGAGAATAGAGGGAAGTCAAAATTATTGTACATCCCATGAAATTTTATTTTTTCCCAACATGCACAAGCAAGGAGTAACACCCGAAGTGTAACGATATCAATGCTGCCGGGTCAACTCGAAATTGTCAAAATTAATACAAATAAAAAATGCGTAGGGATAACGCTCCCAACAGGGAATTAAACATACCAAAACATCATAGAGAATAGGGTTGAAGTCTCCAATTTGGGTGGCCAAATCTTGGTCTGCTTTTTTGGCACAGTTTGAACCAGAATATTTTACACTTCTTTTATGATCTGGGCGTATTTGTGTCGTGCCTACAGTTGTGGGAGTTGCTTAGTTCCTGGAACGATTGATTTTTCGTTTTGTTAAAAAAATTGAGAACCGAATTTATGGGGTGAGTTGTGAAGTGACTATCCCACTTTTGTGGCTTTCCCCGTAAAATTGTTTTCTAGCATCGGTGGAATATAATTTTGCTAATTATTTTTCTTTAGAATTCTAGTTTGATAATGAGCTAGATTTTCAATCGAAATTAAACTGAGATTCCTTTAAATTTATAAAATTCAAAATCACCCCGTTTTTTTTTAAATGTAGATTTCCTAAGGGAAAAATAATATCAAAAAATTCGATAAAAAGCAACTTCTGCTTCAAGGACAACGATTCCGGTGGCTTGAAGTTTGAACGTTTAAAATCGTTTTTCTAAATTATTTTTTCTTTGTTTTATTGTATTATTTTATGCTTTGCAATGCATTTTTATTTACAATTTGCAACTCATAATTTTGCCTTTTTTCCCATTTCACAAAAATATTTCAATTTTTCTACCCATAAAATTAAAAAACAAATAAAAGCACTTTAAAGACTAAAGCGTTGAACGGTAGCATATCTGCACATCAGTGAAATGCAAAATTTTTACTTTATCAAAAGTGTAAAATTTGTGTTCATTAAAACTGTTTATGAGTTACAAGTTGCAATTTAAAAAAAAATTGCAGTGGATTTCCAATGGCATCTGACTCAATATGGGGTGCACACAGACCAAAACCAAATCAAATAATTTTTAAAATTACTCATTTATTTTATGGGAATCAAATAAAAATTTCGCAGCGCTCCTCGTAAACATAAAAAATAAGAAGTTTGCATCTACTCTGGATAGAAAGCTAGAAACTTAACGATTATCTCTATTTTTGCATCAGCTTGAAATTAAATATCTGTTTAATTTTACGGGGTGAGTCGCATGAACAAATTGTTTTTTTATTTTAAATTAACTTTTGACTGATCCGAGTGTGCCCAGATTATCAGAAATAGAACATTTTTGGTACCTTTTCCTTTTGATTCTACCTAAATTATTTTACGCGTTGCTACGGGAAGCTTAGTCATTTTGTAACGTATTTTGCATTCGTATAAAGTCAAATACATATCTTTGGGACATAAAAATAGCAATTTTTTATAACAAAACCGAAAGTAAAACGGAATTGCATGGAATTTCCCTCTCGTCCATTTTACGGGGAGCAAACGGCAGTCAGCGGAATTGGGGAGTAAGCGCCCATTTGTGTGTCTTCCCTTCGCTTCCCAGTGCTCCCGACCATTTGTTGGGTGGGCGCCCCATTCGCCTTGATCACACCCCAAAATTTGCTTATTTACGCCATCGGACCACAAAAAATAATGTTCCTTGATTTAAATTGAAGTTGTAAAACATAAAAGCACGCCCATTCGAGGTATGGACTCCTCTCCTACTGCTGCTGTGTGGAAGAAAAACGGGCGAGAGAGTGCTCTCTCCTTTCCATTTGCCCCTTCCCTGTGCTCCCCGTCGAAAAATGTGCCTCCACTCAGCGGAAGAGAGCGACTGGAAGAAAGGTGGGCGATGAAACGTGGGGGTTTGAAACGTAAACAATTTTTGGAATGGGACCTATTTGGGTCCCGGAAGTTTCCCAATTTGCCAAAAAACCTTGACTTGTTACCTTGGTTGTTGTGCAAAAAATTTAATATTCGCACAAAAAAGGATCTTGATTTTTAATTTTTTAATTTTGAACGCTCTCGCTCAACCTATAAACAATGCCAAAGCGAAAACTATAAATGCCTAAATTGGTGCCCATTTAGAAGTTAAAGAAGGGTCTCAGCCTTCCGACAAAATTGCACTCAAGACTAAAATCAAATAAATTTGTTGCCAGGTTTGAATCGTCCCAAGTATTTAGCGGCAAAATTGCTATTTTGCATTGGATAAAATACATAGCGTGCTCCCCTCCACAATTCACTTTGATATTCCCTTTGTTGCCTAGTCCCATTTTCACTGGTTTTCGCCTCGCTCTAATGCTGATTAATTTTGAGTTTAACATTTTAATGAGAATTTAATTAAAATTTATGAAAAATAATAAGCAAGCTATTTAAGTTTTTTGTCATATCTAGCATAGTTTCGAATTTTTGGTCATAATCAAAAACCACAAATTACGTGAATTAAAAACTGCTCCCCCTCACCATTCTCAAAAGTGGTCGGCGGATGGAGTCTGCCCTTTCTCTTTCCTTTGCTCTCCGTCCATTGTGTGGGCCCCATTCGCTTTCCAAGCTGTATTATTAAAAATTCTATTATTGTTTGATAAAAGAATTAAATAAAATTCTAAGATTTAAAACCCATAAATTTTTGAAGTTGGTCTGTTTTAAGGGCATCTGGAATGGATCAAATTTTAATGAATTTTCACCGCAAACGCGCAAACATCATCAAACATTTTCCATTAACATTGACATGAAATGTTCTGGGGCCAATGTTTGTTTAAAGAAATAAATCAAATTTAAATGTTTAAAGCCCATCAATTTTTGAAGTTGGTATTTTTTACACGTAAATTAGATATTGAAATTGAACGAAGAAAACTCAATATGCGAAATACCAAAAATATAATTGATACGTTTTCGTCTTAAACGGTGCAACCCGTAAAGAATATTTCCGCACAATTGCTGAAGTTTGCGACCAAATTGGCTAAATGCAAATTTTGAGGTTCACGAGGTCACGATGAAGCAAAGTAAAATTATGTCCAATAAATTAATCTTTATTAAAATAACATTAATTTGATTATTTTTTTAAATGAATTCTCATTTTGCCACCATTGTGCACTTTGTGTGGCCTGGAGGCCATAACTATATTTGTACAACCCATAAACACAATGTGTAAAAGCGATAACAAAAAACCGTCCAGATTTAAATTCATCCTAAACGGTACAAATTACAAAACCTATAAAGAACATTTCTGCACAACTGCTGAAGGCAATGACCAAAGCGGAAGACAAATTGGGTATTCAAAAAAACTGATTTCTTTCTTTAATTTTATTTTAATAATTCCAAGTGGGCAAAGATTTGATATAAAACTGAAATTTTGATTACTCTTGTCAACTTTTATTTTTTAAGCTAAAATTTGGTTTATAGTTTATAAAAGAACGCACATTTGATTCGGCAACTGTTTTCGATATGATTCATATTTACTAGATTACAAATTATTTTATGGGAAATGGGATGCAAAAAATAGAAATGAAATGAAATTGTTAGAAACTTCAGTGTAGCTTTGTCCAAGATGATCAGTTTGACTACGTTTCAATTCTTTATTGTCTTTTTGACTGCCCTTGGCGATTGTTTTGCACAAAATTTTAAAAAATTTGTCAACTAAAAAATTTCATTTTTGGTTAAGGTATTCGAGGGCTATCTTTTGGCCTTCCAATTGAATGACATTTCGCGTCCATTTGCCCCCCTTTTATGGCTAGTCTTCGGCGGCCAGATTGCACTTGGAGATGGCCGTCCGGAACTCATCTTCCTCGCACTTGAGCGACGGCCACTGCGAGGGCATGCGCTCGCCGGGGGCAGTGCCCCAGCACATCACCAGACAGCCCGTGATGGAATTTGCAATAAACTTTTATTTTTACAATTCTGGAGCTTTCCAATTGTTGTCCTGCCGGACCCTCTGACCCTCTCATGCACAGACACTCCCCATTTCCAACCCAAATGAGTTTACAGGTTGCACAATTTGCTGAAAGAAAGTCAAATTACATTCCACAAAATCAGTTTGGCACAGTGACCCCATAAATTATGCCTTTGAGTTCTATGATCAATCAAGATCAATTCCCCAGTCCCTGATCCCTTAGTTTTGGACTCGGAAGCTTTAATGATCGCTGGAGTTCCGTCGGGATCCCGGTTAAACCGGGATAAAAAATACACCCCTTAAGAATTGGGTTTACGCCAAAAGAGGAGCAATTTTTTTACTTAAAAATTCAACAAAATTGGAAATGTTCTGAGAATGATCGAATCGGGGCATTTTGGATGTTCCTAAATTCCTTTCTATTTCCATTCTGTCCCAACCTTCAGAGCGCTCTCGTCCGCTGAGAAGACCGCCACCAAATCGGGCGCTCCTCCACCAGCGCCCGCCATTGACAACGAGACCAACAACAACAACAATGATAAGGAGGCGACTGCGCCAGCGACAGGCGGGAAGCGGCTGGTGAACGCGGAGAGCCAGCTGATGGAGTGGATCCAGCAGAACAGGCCGCGCCACCAAAAAGAGGGCCCGGCCCAAAAGTCGGAGGGCCAACCAACAGGCGCTGGACCCACTGGCGCATTGGCGGCAGCTGCGGACGAGAAGTTGCCCTACTACGGACGCTATTGCGGCAGTTTCGTGGAACAGGCAATTAAAATTTGAAATGAGCTAAAATTTAAATGAAGAGACTTGTGTGAAACAATGTTTGTTCTGAAAACGCTAATATTTGTACTCATTCACCAATTTTTATACTTTGAAAAGACGCACAAACCGCAAATTTTATCTGATTTAATTGCCAACTCTGGGTAACGTTCAAACCTTCAAACGTTCAAGCTCTTGTCTTGTTAGTTATTATATTGCAAATTTTGCACAACAATAAAGATGCTTCTTTTTTTTTATTTTCGGACAAGAGCAAAATTGCCATGCTGTCTACACCATATAACCGATGTTTTGGCCTTTTGTCCTGTCGACCTTTTTTGCTATTTTATTTTTATAATCAAAATTTTTGGATACACATGTGTCCTGTGTCGGGCACATCTTCTATTTAATTGAACATTAACTACCTATGTTTATTTTTTAAATCAAAAATTGGTTTATGGGAAGCAAAACGGGATTCTTCCGTAGGCTACTACGCATAAGCATTAATGGGATGTGTAAACAGTGCTGAGGTCAAATCAAGAAGCTTAGTAAATCTTTTAGGTTCATTTTTCTTACGTTCTTCTGGAAGCTTTTTATAAAGTCTTGAAGTTCTTATAAAGAATGAGTTGAATCTAACCGAATTTGAGCATCTTTGGGTTTGTAATTTGTATCCTTTCGCCACAAGATTGGGTCTTTGGAAAAGGATAATTGCCAAATTTTCATCCAAAACTGGTGGAAGCAGTCATTCGGTCATTTTGTGGCACAAATTTTTACATGTCATAAATTGATTATTTGGGTAAATTTACTTTAAAATAAAACACCAAGCTCAAAGTTGAAGGGTCTTTGGAGAGCTGGAGGTAAAAATTTTAACTCGTAAACAAATTATTTTACGAAAGTGCTGAAGCAGCTATTTTGATTTTTAGTGCAAAAAAAATTATCAATTGTGTCGGATCTTCCGAATTTTTAATTAAAGCAAGGAACACATTAACGTACACAGAGATGATTCCACACTAACAGCTTTAGACATTAATTTGTTTATTTAACTGTTTCGACCTTGAGCTTGGAGTACGATCGATATCGTGCTAGGTCATGAGTTAAAAAGTGCGACATTGTACATCAGTTAAAAAGTGCAAATTGAGTCATGAGTTAAAAAGTGCAAGTTGGGTCACTCGACATTTTCCGCACTTGGACGTTCCTAAAAAAAGTGCAAATATATAAATCAATTTTTAATCATGTCATTTGGGCAATCGGGGGCCATTTGAGAAGCTTTAACTTGGCAATGGGTAGAGTTAGAAGAATGGACCCAAAAGTGATTGGATGTGTCTGTGGAAGCTCTAAAAAATTGCATTTGGGAGGGAATTGATTGGACCAGATTAGCCAAGTTATGGCCAAAAAACGCCAAAAATCCACGAATTTTAAACATTTGGCCATAACTTGTTCAATTTTGGGTAGTTCTCCGCACAAAGGTCGTTTCTTTTCATCCAATGATTATTTGGTTCGCAGATGGAGCAACTGGGCCAATGTTACTGCACATTCCTTTATCAACAGATCTTCAAACATCTGGAATAAACTTGATAGCAGACTGCAATCTATAAGTAACCCTGAAACCTTCAAAGACCATCTAATTACATGGTTGATTCATTACTCAGACAATGATAAAAAGCATAGGTAACATTAATGTAAAACTTAAGCTCACAAAATCAGCTTTAAAGGTATACTATCCAACAATGTAAGTGGCTCTCTCCCTTTTGTTGGAATTTTATTATAGATAAATTATTATTATTTATAAATCTATTCAATGAGAAAAATAAGAAAACTCGAAGGAAATTTAAGATCTATTAATTTATTACAAAAAGTAGATCAAAAATTGATAAAAATTTGATCCAGAACTCAAATTTTTTGTTAACCTAAATAAAAAATTAAGTGTTTTTGGCCAAATGGCGTCATTTTCTGTTGCACATTTTCACGTTTAAGCTTTCGAAAAATTTTTATTTCATTTTTTTATTTTTTCAAACATTTTGCGTTAGCCGTAACCTTGTTTAAGCTGTGTCCAACTATAAAGGTGTAAAGACAAATACACTACTCAAATATTGGACGGGGAGCTGCGAACGAAAAGCAAAGAGTAATAGCTATTGTGGTTTGCCGGAATTACAGAAGCTGATATTTTCTCTTATTTTCATGTTTTGGCATTTCGTTTCAAATGTATCTATCGATAATTCCAGATCCTCTCGCAATCTGCCACTCTCACTTTTTCATTTTCCCTATCCTTTTTTTAAAATAAAATACGGTACAGCGATTTGGTTGTGTTAAATTAGATTTATTTGCCGAATTCCGGCATATTTCTGCTCCGACTTCGATTGTAAGAAAAATTAAGGTCAAGTTTCTGACTTAAAAATCTCGACTTAAATGTGTTCAGCTCTTCAAAATCTGTGGCTTTGCATCAAGACTAGGTTCTTAAAAATCATGTAAATTTCAATTCTCCAAAACCAACAAATTTGTGATTATATTTAAATTTAAAAAGCAAATTCTTCGACTAAAAATAAGCCAATTCAGATGCTAAGTCAATGACACATTCGGTTGCCAGCCAGCGCTTTTTTATGATTTTAGATTTTTACAAAATTTTTGTCAATCGAAAGAATTGTTGTCTTTGTTATTCTCCACACAAAAGGCCATACGTTTGAATGTATTTATGAATATTTGTCTATTGTGTGCACAATTTTTTGTCGAAACAGGTCGTTCTTTAAATTCTATTTTACGGGAACCATTTTCCTTAAGACGTTCATTGGATCACTTTACGGCCAAAAAATGTTAAATTCCAATCAATTTGTGCGTGCAGAACCTTCAAAATTCGCTAAAAACCACAAAGCGGAGAGGATCTGATTCCAGGAATGCAAATAACAGATCTGAAGAATGGAGAACGTATGAAATGATTCCTCTAAAATATTATGGCAAAATATTTTGCTTCCCATAAAATTTTTATAACGAATATCAAAGACAGCATGGCAATTTTGCTGTTGTCCCAAAATAAAAAAGCATCTTTGGTGTGCAAAATTTGCAATATAATAAGACGAACTTGAACGTTATCCAGATTTGGCATTTAAATCAGTTATAATTTGGTGCTTTCCTTCAAAATATTAAAGTTGGTGAATGAGCACACATATTGGAGTGTTCCGAACAAACATTGTTTATGGGTTTCTCTGAGAAGAAAGTCAAATTTCCAAAACGCACTCATATTGCTTTATTAATTCGCTGTGGGTCGAAATACGGCTTGAAAGAATGAATGAGTAGTACTAACTCTTACTCTGCCCGTTATCAGTAGTGACGCCAATTCTCCCCATTATGGTCCTTCAATTGATCAGCAGAGTTTTTTTGGAGGCAACTTTTCCGTTCCGCCCTCAATTGGGGCTGCAGTTTTGGGGCCCAAAAAACATCGGTTTCCATTCTCGGATGTCTCGAACGACGGCCAAACAGCTCATTCCAGTTATATTTGTGACAGTCAGATGCGCAATCTGCAATCATAAATATTTTGTATTAATTTTCAAAATTTGGTGCATCTTGTGACTGACATTTTAAAAATTATTTGGGTTTCAGTTTCAATCGAAAAAGAGGCAATAAAATTGCCGAATCAAAATGGAATAAATTTAAGCGCTAAAAACGATTATTTAAAAAGCTCCGATGGAGACGCATTTTTAAAGAGGCAAAAAACACTTAAAATAGTTGTTGTCCCATTCAATCATCCAAATGCAGTTTTTTCCATTTTTGGTGCTCCTTTCTGGCCCATCAGCATTGGCCCATTTTGGGAGCACTGCGCAAGAGAGGTTCCCCATTTGCTGTCAGTCGAGGGGAGTGCCCGCACATCTGATCCCCAAATGCAAGGGAAATTGGAAATGTTTGCGGTGATTTCCATTGCCCAGATTGCAAGTTTCCGCCGGACCAACTGCTGGGCTACGACCGGGAGGAGCTGCTGGGCGGGCACAAGGCCCAGTACCTGTCCTGCTACACCCAGTGGAGGGACAACCGAAGTCTCAGTCCCCAAACAACAAAAGGAGTTTTTAGTTTCAATTCCAAAGGGGCCTGTTTCATTGTTCATCATTTGATATCGTCAAATGACTGGCATTTGATTCATGGACTGACATTTTCTCCAAAAAATGAGCCTTTCCTTTCTAGTAGTTTAAAGTGGCCAAAATGGAAAAGTCAATGTTTAATTTCTGCTCAATTTAAATCATATTACCGTTTTGCATTTATGGTTTTAAGTCAAATTTAGTAAATTTGATTTATCGGTTCTAATTTTGAAGGTGTTTTCTTCGGTTTTATCACGAAAGACGGAATAGTTAAAAAATCATATAAATTCTTATTGAAAATTGTTTTCAAAAAACGAAATGCAATCGAATTCGAAGTTCTCGAATGCCCTCTCAGCAGGAGAGACCACCCATTCAACTCACCTTTTTTTGTGTTCAGAGTGCTGTGAGGCCAACGGGGCCGCGGGCTGTCTGGTGATGTGCTGGGGCACTGCCCCCGGCGAGCGCATGCCCTCGCAGTGGCCGTCGCTCAAGTGCGAGGAAGATGAGTTCCGGACGGCCATCTCCAAGTGCAATCTGGCCGCCGAAGACTAGCCATAAAAGGGGGGCAAATGGACGCGAAATGTCATTCAATTGGAAGGCCAAAAGATAGCCCTCGAATACCTTAACCAAAAATGAAATTTTTTAGTTGACAAATTTTTTAAAATTTTGTGCAAAACAATCGCCAAGGGCAGTCAAAAAGACAATAAAGAATTGAAACGTAGTCAAACTGATCATCTTGGACAAAGCTACACTGAAGTTTCTAACAATTTCATTTCATTTCTATTTTTTGCATCCCATTTCCCATAAAATAATTTGTAATCTAGTAAATATGAATCATATCGAAAACAGTTGCCGAATCAAATGTGCGTTCTTTTATAAACTATAAACCAAATTTTAGCTTAAAAAATAAAAGTTGACAAGAGTAATCAAAATTTCAGTTTTATATCAAATCTTTGCGCCACTTGGAATTATTAAAATAAAATTAATGAAAGAAATCAGTTTTTTTGAATACCCAATTTGTCTTCTGCTTTGGTCATTGCCTTCAGCAGTTGTGCAGAAATGTTCTTTATGGATTGCATCATTTAAGATGAATTTAAATCTGGAGCGTTTTTTTTGTAACTTCACATATTTCATTAAAAAAATGTAAAGCGCTGAAAGGCGAATTCAAATTGCGAGACAAAATTTTCATAAAAAGGTTATGGCCTCCAGGCCACACAAAGTGCACAATGGTGGCAAAATGAGAATTCATTTAAAAAAATAATCAAATTAATGTTATTTTAATAAAGATTAATTTATTGGACATAATTTTATTTGGCTTCATCGTGACCTCGTGAACCTTAAAATTTGCATTTAGCCAATTTGGTCGCAAACTTCAGTAATTGTGCGAAAATATTCTTTACGGGTTGTACCGTTTAAGACGAAAACGTATCAATAATATTTTTGGTTTCTTTGCAAATTGAGTTTTCTTCGTTCAATTTCAATATCCAGTAATTTATGTGTAAAAATACCGACTTCAAAAATTGATAGGTTTTAGACATTTAAATTTGAGTTAATTCTTTTTCCAAACAATATTAGAATTTTTAATAATACAGCTTTGAAAGCGAATGGGGCTCTTCCACCAAATGGATGGGGAGCACTAGGAGGCGAAGGGCAGACACACAAATGGGCGCTCTTTCCCCAATTCCGCTGACTGCCGTTTGCTCCCCGTAAAATTGGCGAGAGGGAGCAGAGACGCGAAATGAGAGGCGCCATCCCTTTTGCACAAAATTCGGAATCCGAGAATTATACAAAAAGTAGATTGAAAAATTGATAAAAATTTGATACAGAACTTAAATATTTTGTTAACCTAAATAAAAAATCTGTGTTTTTGGCCAAATGGCGTCATTTTCTGTTGCACAGTTTCACGTTTAAGCTTTCGAGAAATTTGTTTCATTAGCAATTTTGCCGCTAAATACTTGGGACGAATCAAACCCGATCACTAATTTATTTGATTTTAGTCTTGAGTGCAATTTTGACGGGAGGCGGAGACCCTTCTTTAACTTCTAAATGGGCACCAATTTAGGCAATTATAGTTTTCGCTTTGGCATTGTTTACAGGTTTTACAAATATGCAGTGTACTCAATTTGCATTCCATTTCCCATAAAATAATTTGTACTTCCGCCATAAATATTCATTTGTTGTCGATTTCAGACACACAAATGGGCGCTCTCTCACCCATATCGCTGACTGCCGTTTGCTCCCCGTAAAATTGGAAACAAGAGGAATATCACAGGAATGGTGAGGGGGAGCAATTTTTAATTCACGTAATTCGTGGTTCTTGAATTATGACCAAAAATTCGAAACTATGCTAGATATAATAAAAAAACTTAAATAGCTTGCTTATTATTTTTCATAAATTTTAATTAAATTCTCATTAAAATGTTAAACTCAAAATTAATCAGCGTTAGAGCGAGGCGAAAACCAATGAAAATGGGACTAGGCAACAAGGGGAATATCAGAGAGTGAATTGTGGAACGGAGCACGCTATGTATTTTTATCCAGTGCAAAATAGCAATTTTTTACCGCTAAATACTTGGGACGATTCAAACCTGGCAACAAATTTATTGGGTCCACCCCAACTCGACCATACACAATGTGCCCTCAAGGCATGAATTGAAGTAGGGACAGTATGGTCGAGTTGGGTCTGGTCGAGTTGGGGTGGACCCAATAAATTTGTTGCCGGGTTTGAATCGTCCCAAGTATTTAGCGGTAAAATTGCTATTTTGCACTGTATAAAATACATAGCGTGTTCCCCTCCACAATTCACTTTTATATTCCCCTTGGCCACAAATTTATTTGATTTAGTCAATTTATTTGATTTAGTCTGAGTGCAATTTTGTTGGGAGGCGGAGACCCTTCTTCAACTTCTTAAATGGGCACCAATTTAGGCATTTATGGGTTTCGCTTTTACACATTGTTTATAGGTTGTACAAATATGCAGTGTTCTCAATTTGCATTCCATTTCCCATAAAATAATTTGTATTCTCATTTCTTTGCCAATACGTGCAAACAGTTTCCGAATCGAATGGGCGTGCTTTTATGTTTTACAACTTTAATTTAAATTAGGGTTGTATAATTTACCGGTAAAAAATGATTCGGTAGGTAAAAAACCTCAAAATCGGTAAATATGCGGTAAAAAACGGTAAAAAATGAATATGCTTTATAGAATGTTCAAATGCTCTCATA
>VAHH01000610.1:0-25358 GCA_013357305.1 Radopholus similis | reverse complement strand
GCCCCGATGTATCTGACCGAGATTTCGCCGGTCAACCTTCGCGGCTCGATCGGCTCTGTCGCCCAGCTGTTCGTCACAATCGCCATTCTCGTCTCCCAAATTGTCGGACTCCCCTTCATGTTCGGCACCGCTGAGCGCTGGTCTTGCATTTTCGGATTCACAATGGTTCAGATATTTCACATAAAAATAACCTACGCGTACTGGTTTCTTCAGGTGCCCGTCATTTTCCAACTTTGCGCACTTCCACTCTGCCCGGAGTCGCCAAAGTTCAACCTGATCGTCAAGGGGCGCAAGGATCAGGCGGAGACTGACCTCAAGAAATTGCGGGCACGCGAAGATGTCGGTTTGAAAATCATCAGAGCTAAAAACTGAGAAACCACCACCTCTTGTTCTGGCCGATTGGTTAGACTTCCCATTTCCCCAAAACATCACCGGTTCAATTCCCCCCGCGTCCGATGATCGAGCACTCACCAAGATCTCTGAGTTTGGGTGAAGAAGAAACATGCACTACCATCTGAGGACGAAACAAATTTTTTCTGATTAAATTGCTCATTTCTGCAGGTTAGCGCCGAACTGGACCAGATCAACGAGGAGGCGGTGGCGGCGCGTGCCCAGGCACAAGTGAGCATGGCCGCCATGTTCAGGGCCCCGCTGCTGTGGCCCCTGGTCCTGGCCGTGTTCATGATGCTCTCGCAGCAGCTCAGCGGAATCAACGCAGGTAGATTCCCGTTTTGTTTTGGAAATAAACCTACGAAATCCAGTGATGTTCTACTCGACCAGCATTTTCAAGGGTGCCGGCTTGAAGGGAGAATGTGAGGGGAACACAAATATCAAATAGGTATGTTGTTTATCAAAATTCAAAGGGCCCAACTACGCGACCATTGCGATGGGGGCCATAAACGTGCTGATGACAGTTGTGTCCGTCTACATGGTCGACCGCCTTGGCCGTCGCACACTGCACATGGCCGGTATCGCCGGAATGATCTTCACGAGTGCGATGATCGCCGTCTGCATGCTGGCTTCCAGGGTGAGTCTTAGGAACACTAATAAGCAGCAGACGAAGTCTTCTAGTCCATTGAATGGTTCTCCTTCCTGTCCATCCTCTTCGTCATCCTGTTCGTCATTGCGTTCGCCACCGGGCCAGGTAACTAACAATGCTCCAGAACCGGGCAACTGGCGCAACCATTCATTCCCTTCACAGGCTCCATCCCCTGGTTCTACGTCAACGAGGTGTTCCCTTCGAACGCCCGCGGCAACGCCAACTCGATTGCGGTGCTGACCAACTGGGGAGCCAACTCGCTGGTCGGCATCTTCTTCCCGATGTTGAACGTGAGCATCTTCTGCTTGGTCTACCTGTTTTTCAATGTGCATCCGTTCTAGGAACTTCTGCACGAGTACGTGTTCTTCGTGTTCACCGTGCTGCTCGTTGTGTTCCTGGCGTTCGCGTTCAAATTCCTGCCCGAGACCAAGAACAAGTCGCTGGAGGAGATTCAGCGCGAGATGGACCAGAGGAGGGGAGTCCGCGCGGGGGCTGCGGCCGATGCCCCGCTTGTCGAGAAGAAGGAGCAGCTGGAAGGCCAAAGTGCTTGATTTCACAGCAGAACCCAACCTTTGTTCCTTCCCCGACCCAACATTTTTGACCCTCCCACTTCGGCATTGTCACTACTAAAATGAGCACAATTGTAACAATTGACAATGCCTTTTCAGTTCTACCGATTGACCAATCAATATCTGACTTAACGCCGCTCTCTGATGATTGCCCATTTCCGGAAATGCATTTAATCCAATTCGCTGCTTTGTTTTTCCAAATGGCCCTCAGCCATAAATACTAACCGATCGCCTATGCTTTTCAGACAATATTTGTTTTGCCGCATTTTATAACGGAATAAATTGCACCGGATTTATCCGAAAACACTCGCACCTTTGGAAATGGTCCCAATCTCCGTCCTCCTCCGTTCCTCCTCCAACTGGAACGGCACCAGCCGAGTGTAGAACACGCTCCACAGGGTGAACGTGAACAGAATCACAGCGCATTCAACCATCCAAATGACCTGAGGCCCGTACAGCGTGTAGAGAAAACTATTTAAATAAATAATAATTAATACTAAATTAACAATCAATAAATAATACTAAATGTTAGAGGATTTTAATATAAACTCTGAGGAGAAAATAGAAAATATTCACATTTTTTAAATTTCGATTTTTGGTCTGATTTTCCCGATTTGCAACTTGCCCGATCAGGAGCGGTCCAATCATGCGCGCGGTGCCTCCGCACATCAGCATCAGTCCCTGGTGCTTTGCCTGCATGCGCGGTCCGATGACCTTGGAGAAGAGCGGCCCCATCGAGATGTTGGTCAGGGGGAAGGCGGTGCCGATCAGCAGGGTGATCAGGGAGTAGTAGGAGAACACGTTGACCTGGGGGCAGTGAATCGCGAATTGCGGGGGTTTCGGTCCCCGGATGGTCCAGACTTGTTTCAGTCCGTCGCACCATTGGTGAACACTGCGGTCGCAGCCCAGCGAAACACTTTCGTTGGATCCGGTCAAATTGAATGCGGAGACTGGAGGGGAGGTGCAATTTGTGTGTGAGAATTACTATTCTATAAATACACCATTTTCGGGCAAATCGTTCGGCAGAAATGGCCACGAGAATGTGAGCACATGGAACAGGAGCAGCGAGACCAGAGAAGACAGGCACACCAGACGGTCATTCAGTCTGAGCGATTGAATGGGTTTGGGGATTCAAACTCAATTCACCGGTTGCCCAGGTTGAAGACGATGAACACAACGTAAATGAACAGCGCCATCAGTCCGCGGGCAAAATGGGCCAAGCCGTCGTAGAACACCACCTCCCGGGGAGTGAACAGGAACATCAGCATTGCGAACGAAGAGCCAATACTAAAATGAAGGTTGCCCAATCACTATTTGTCTGTTTGTTTGTGGTTACGTTTCCAGATTGGAGATGATGAACATCTGGGCGAAGCGGAGCAGATAGCACAGCCGAACGGCAGTCCTGTCGGGAGGCGCCAGTTTGATCGGCACTGCAGATGCCTCACTCGTGGAGTCCTGAAACACACTCATAAATTGCCCGAAGAAATTTAACGAACCTTTGCTGGACTGTTTTTGCGACGCACAATGCCCACATAGCTTTCGCGGAAGAAGCGCAGCACAATGCACACATTGAGCGAATTCAAAACGCCGGCGAAGAGGGCGGGCGAATTGAACATCGACAGGTGGAGTCGGCCGCCAAACAGCAGCGTGATCCCCGGGTAGCCGAGCCCGGAAAAGACCATTTGGAACGCTGAAAGTGCGCTATGCTAATTCGGAGAACCGAAAATGTGTTCACCAGGTCCCAACGATGTGCCTATGGCCACTCCGCCGGTGACGAAGGCGGTTGCTCTGGAACGGTCTTCCACAGTACTCGCGGCCGCCACATAGGCTCGCAACAGACCAATTTGGGCTGACAATGAAACTGTTTATTTGGGGGCTCCGCAAAAATGGCGATTACCCGCTCCCGCCCCAACAATGAAGCGCGCCCAGATGAGCACAAACTTCTGGCTTGAGCTGGGAAAGGTCTCGACGAAGAAGTAGAACGAGTTGCCGACGATCATCAGCGAATTGCACAGAATCAGCGGCGGCCGCAGGCGCTCAATGCGGTTTGCCCAGGTGCCGAGCAGCGGAGAAGCGAGTGTCTGGGCGAGGGAATAGGCGGCCACAACAGTGCCGAAAAACGCCTCTGTTGCATTTGGGTCCAGCTGTTGGGAAGGGGGGGGGGGTTATTTCGCGCTTTGCCTGCGTTTTACCGTTTTCAAAAACGGCCACATTGAGCTGAAGTAGAGCGAGAACTGGGCGGATGAGATGAACGACATCCAGGCGCCCAGAAAGATCGAGCGCCACTCTGTGCGGCGCTCTTCCCCTTGGGCGGTGGCAGTGGTCGGCATTATTCGGAGGAAGAGCACTGGTCGAATTGTCGACAACACTCACTCGAATGCACAAAGATCCCCTCCCGGATGGCAATGGACAATTGGCTGGATTTGGGGAAGATGCTGGAGATGAGGAGATGATGGGCCCAATTTGTGGATTCGCAAAATGATATCATTCTCTGCTTGAAAATGGGAGTATATTGGCTGTTGTTCGGCAGCAGCAAGTGCATTTAGAAAGTGCGTGTTGTGGCCAAATAGCACACGTACAAAATGATAAGCGGCAACGAACACAGTTCTTCTGATCGGATCGATAAGCATTTTGGCGAATTTTTTAGATTATCAAATCAAAGCTCTCAAAAAGCTTAACAAAGTTACGTGTTTTGATTTTATTTTTAGCTACTTTTAAAGATTACATTCAAAATTAGGGGGAACGGCAATCAGAAACTGCTAGATGCCGTTCACTAGACTACATAATTACTATTGGATGTCCGAACATTTAAGCATCCGCCTTCCTCCATTCACCAAAGCAGTGCGGCTCAGGGATTGCGGTGAAGAAGCAGAGCCATTTGTTGGTGTGAGGGGCCTTCGCTTCTGGATCGCGATGTGCACTCTTGGAGTCGCCGTAAAAGGACAGCAGGATGGTCCGTTTCACCAGCTGACGGGAAAATTATTAAGTATAAAACGACCTGTCCCCAGGGGACAAACAGTACTCCTCACCGGTCGTCGGTTGAGCTCTGTGTAGAATGCGTTGGTTTTGCGCTCCAAATGCTGGCGATGCCTGTGCAGGGGCAGCAGTGCCCCCTTCTGGACCGCCTCTCTTCTGCTGGCGGAGGGGACCACTGCTGTCCTTCCTCCAGCACAGAGACAGGCCAACAGCAATAGGACGGCAATCAAAGATGCCGGGGCGCTCATGTTATTTGATATTTGTGCTCCTTTTCTCTTCGGAAGGTTCAATTTAAACAAAATCGGCAATTAAGGGGAACAACATAGGCAGCTCTGTTGGACGAATTGCCGGCTTTAGATGTTTAGATTGCGTCTTCGTCTCGCACAGTTGTCCAAAGAGTGGAGGTTTCGCTGCAAGACGGGGGAAGGGCAAAGGGCTTCCTCCCTTCGCCCCACAGGTGACCACAGCCAATGCAATTGGCGACGGCTTCTTTGTACAATGTAAATGATTGATACAAGTGCGTCTAATTCCCCGATTCCGTCAGTGCCCATTCTGGTTTCCATGTTTTCCAGTTTCTCTTCTCTGCGCGGTTTTGACGTCGAGTGGGTTCTCCTCTAATAATCCAGGAAGCGGAAAAGGTAAAAAGAAGATGCCTACGCAACACACAAGGCTTAAATGAAATAAACGAATGGGGATTTGCGCAAGATTCGTTATCAATTTTGGAGGAAGTGTTGTGGGCCAGGTTTGTTTGTTTTGCGCCGCGATCCGAATGTCGAGGGTCATCCAGCAGGACCAACCACAAGCTGGCGGTCCCTGTGCCCTGCTTCTAAATAACATTGTGCGGATGCGCATTCCGTGCTCAATTAGCGGATTTCCCCAAACATTAACGTTTCCGACCGCAAACGACCGAGTGCACAACCCATCGATTATTCCGCGGTGCCATAAATGCTGATAAGAGAAGGGGAAAGCGCGTCCTCCAAATTTATTACTTTCATTTTGCCTTGCAAACTTTTGGGGAAAGAGAATTTGAGATTATTTTTCAGACCCCTTAATCCTGTTGCATTTGTGTGTTTGCCCATAACAAATTTTGGACTTTAAAGGTGTGAATGGCCCTTGATTTTTGCAGATCCCTCCTCCACCAACCAACCATCGTCATGCACCTAATTCCGACGCTCAAGTCCGCGGACTCGATTTCCATTTACGGCGGGGACGACGAGAAACAGAAGGACATTCCGCTGGCGGACCTGGGGCAGAAGGAGCCGCTGCTGGACCCCGAGAGCGGGGAACTGCGGGCCCAAGGGCCGGAGACGGGGTCCAACCGCCGCCTAGAGGTGACCCATCTTAAATTTGGCCGAATTCCTCCAAAAGAGCACTCAACGCATTTGGCCAGCCAACCACCTCCCCTTTCGCCCTTTGTTTGCCATTTCGGTGCCTTTCGGCGCCGGTCTGGCACAGGAAGTGGGGACCAACGATCTCAATTACTTGCGCAAATAGCAATTCGGGTAGACGAATCGCGTGGCCGACTCCAAAATAAATAGAATGTGTAGCCTGGGCAGTGATTGATCAGTGGCGGCTGTCGGCTGGCGCACCGAAATGTTAAAATATAGAAGACACTTGCCTGGAGGTGATCAGAGACCGTCAAAAACGGTAACACAACACCTCCGAGTGCCCCCACTTCCAAAAAGTTGCTCCAAAAAACAAACTAATACCTATTTACTGGTCTATTTTCGAATCGAAACTTTGCTCACAGGGCCGATCAGTTTTGGACCAAAAGCCAAGTGCAAACAGAGTTTTCGAACACCAAATTGTGTAAGCTCATTGCGCTGGCCATCGCTGTTTGCGCAAGAAATCAATTTAATGGCCGTTTCACGCCAAATAAATGAGTAGTATAGGCAACATTCAAAATCAACCTGCGAAGAAATACAAAAATTTCTGAATGGACCAAAAGCGTCCCCCAACCCCGTCCACCCTGTCCACAGTCCACAGCACCTCCACCACAGCCACCCAATCGGAGGAAAAGGTCAAAACAGAACCATTAGACAAACACTAAATAAAAGTGTTCTTTTTACTGCTTCAGAATAGCCGTCTGACGGGCGCTCTGGTTTTTGCGGTGCTGGCCTGCACCGTGGGCAGCTCCTTCCAGTTCGGCTACCACATCGGGTGCATCAACCTGCCGGCCGACCTGATCAAGCACTGGTTCACCGAGTCCTACCAGCGCATGAACGGAGTGTCCATTTCCATCGAGGGCATCGAATCGACTTGGTAGTGGGGAAGCAAGGGGGACCCACTTGATGTTTGTCTTCGAAGGGCCATTGCGGTGGGCATATTCGCCATCGGGGGCATGTTCGGCGGCATAATGGTGGGCGGGGTGGCGGACAGGCTGGGCCGCAGGCAGGCGCTCCTCTACAACAACGCCCTGGCCGTCGTGGCCGCCGCCCTGATGACCGCCGCCAAGTACGTGGGCGTCTACTGGCTCTTCGTGGTCGGCCGCTTCATCATCGGCCTGAACTCTGGTTAAAAGGATTCGCCATTTGCCGGCATTCGACCCTCCCTTCAGGACTGAACAGCGGCCTGGCCCCGATGTATCTGACCGAGATTTCGCCCGACAATCTGCGCGGCTCAATCGGCTCCCTGGCCCAATTGTTCGTCACGATTGCGATACTCTGCTCCCAGATCATCGGACTGCCCTTCCTCCTGGGCACCTCCCACAGATGGCCCCTCATATTCGCGTTCACGATGGTGATGATTCATCCCAACGATTGCACAGAGATTACAGCATTGTTCTGTTCAGATTCCCGTGCTCTTCCAAGTGGTTGCACTTCCGATGTGCCCCGAATCGCCCAAGTTCACACTGATCGTCAGCGGGCAAAAGGAACAGGCGGAGAGGGACTTGAAAAGGCTTAGGGGCCAAGAAGATGTGCGTGTGTGGACTGACGGGATATTTCGAATTGGATTTGCTGTGTTTACAGGTGCTAACCGAACTGGACCAGATCAACGAGGAGGCGGTGGCGGCGCGTGCCCAGGCACAAGTGAGCATGGCCGCCATGTTCAGGGCCCCGCTGCTGTGGCCCCTGGTCCTGGCCGTGTTCATGATGCTCTCGCAGCAGCTCAGCGGAATCAACGCAGGTCAGCGGAAACAGAGCGCGGAGAACTGCTTCAACCCAATTCAGTGATTTTCTATTCGACGAGTATTTTCAAGAGCGCCGGTCTGAAGGGAGAAAGTGGGAACAAAAATAGACCCCCGAACCAAGGCATCTTTTGCAGTGCCGAACTACGCTTCCATTGCGGTTGGCGCAATCAACGTGCTCATGACGGTGGTCTCCGTGTTCCTGGTCTGCCCAGTGGCAGTCCCCACATTTACGCGAAATTCCCCAAAGGTCGACCGACTGGGGCGCCGCACTCTGCACATGGCCGGCATTGCAGGGATGGCGGTGTCCAGCGCAATGATCGCCACTTGCATGCTGACGACCAAGGCACGGAAAACTGGAGCAAGGGATGGGAACATTCGACCGATTGCAGTCCCTTCACTGGTTCTCCTACCTGTCCATCGTCTTTGTGCTCACCTTCGTCATCTCCTGTGCCACAGGGCCTGGCTCCATCCCCTGGTTCTACGTCAACGAGGTGTTCCCTTCGAACGCCCGCGGCAACGCCAACTCGATTGCGGTGCTGACCAACTGGGGAGCCAACTCGCTGGTCGGCATCTTCTTCCCGATGTTGAACGTGAGCATTCGGTTGTTTGGGCAGTATTCCCCCTGTTCTGCAGTCCCTCCTCCACGAGTACGTGTTCTTCGTGTTCACCGCCATGTTGGTGCTCTTCGTCCTGTTCGCGTTCAAATTCCTGCCCGAGACCAAGAACAGGTCGCTGGAGGAGATTCAGCGCGAGATGGACCAGAGGAGGGGAGTCCGCTCTCTGGCGGACAGTGTGGATGCGGAGGTGGAAAAGGCCTGAACGGCGGCGGCAATTCTCCCACGACCACCACCAGTAGCCTAATGAAAAGTGTGCCCAAATAATGGAACATGGGCGACTAACAATGATAATTTGCACCGAATAATGGATTCCGAATTCCGAATCAAACGCAAGAAGAGAAGAGACACTTCAAAAGGGGATCACATGGTCTTCTAATAATCTTGAGGTAATTAATTGGGTGTTTCGTTTCCCTGGGAATCGTCCGATGCATGTCACACGCACACAGTAGATATAGATACTTATTAATTGTTCTACCGCTGATAAAGAGGCTGAGGGACGTCAGAATCGAAACAGAGAATAGTAGCCCAAGAGGTAAAAGCCCTGTCTAACAGCCATCTCCCCGTTAGGAGGTCAATAAAAGTTATTTTATAGCACTAGACAGATTGGATCAGCCAATATTTACATGATAATTTGGTTCCGGCGAGTTCTGAGGACAACAAGATCGGACTGTCCGATTAGCCCATAAATCATCCGGTCCGAAATAAGCATTCTGCTAAATAAATTAACAATCGTTTTGGCTCCATTTTTGGATCTAATCGGCTTCCAAATGCAGCATTTGCACAAACAACTGTCGTTTTACTTCTTCTTTTCTCTGGGGGTGGGCCCACCACCACTTTCCACTTCGCCCTTTGCCGAGAATTGTGCGCTCTCTTTCGTTGAAGCACCTGTCCGACCCTCTCCGATTTCCGCTTATCAGAGCGCCATAAATTCGAATCCAATTCGATCGCCAATTTGGACAGGGGACGAATGGAACGGGATGAGTTTGCTTTTTGATTTGCCCTGTTCTCCCGTTTCTTGGCTGTGCGTTTGTTCCCATCGAAAGGTGTTCCCCGTCCACTGGAAAGCACTTGTAATTTTGTATTTTGGTTCTCCTGCAAAATCAGCGTTTTTATCGGAAACATTGTGATACATAACAGTAATTTCTGATAATGTTTTATTTGTCCCAAAAGAGCGTTTAATACTGCAAACGGGAACCCAGGTTTTAATTTTAAATGCTGTTGGGTTGTGCCATTGGCTCCCTCGGCCCTTGAGTCCGAAGAAATCCAAACAAACATTTTTAGGCGATACATCGAATGCGATAGATTTCAACTCGCGGGGCACAATTCGATGGATTCGAGTGGCACTCCCATTTGGGGGAACCATTCGGCGTTATCAGAGAAATCCAGGATTAAAAGTGGCGAAGCACTCTGTTCGCCATATCAGTGGGAAAGTGCACTAGAGCAACAGACTGATTCCCCTTTTATAGCATTTGCTGGATGATTCTGTGGCTCTCCTCCGCAACAATAAATCGTTTGCTTCCGAATCTTCGGAGAAACGGTTTTGTACGCATTTTATGGCCACACAATCTAGGCTTATCATTTGACTAGAGCAAGTGCTCCTCCGCTTTTTGGTCTTTCTTGAACACGTCCCCTCTCTTTTAGAAGAACATTACATATTTGTGCTAGAATGGAAAAAACCAGGCCCTCTGACTCCCCAATGTCCGCCTACCCGGCAACAGCGTCCTCAGGTTCGGGGGACGGCTACGAGGAGAGGGTAAGGCAAACAACAGCAAAAAGCAACTGACCGAAAGGTTCAATCCCCCCAAGGAGGGGCGTCTGACCAGAACCCTGCTGTTCGCTGTGCTGGCCTGCGCCTTCGGCAGCTCCTTCCAGATGGGCTACCACATCGGGTGCATCAACCTGCCAGGCGAGACCCAACTATAATAAATAGCACAGTACAAACACTCTTTCAGCGGATCTGATCAAGGACTGGTTCACGGAGTCCTACGCACAGATCAACGGCGTGAACGCGACCAGTGTGGACCCGAAGGGCATCGAGTCGATCTGGGCCCTGGCCGTGGGCATTTTCGCAGTGGGCTGCATGTTCGGCGGTCTGATGGTGGGATCGGTGGCGGACAGACTGGGCAGGCGCAGCTCCCTGATCTACAACAATGCGATCGCCACCTGTGGCGCCGCACTGATGACCGGCTCCAAGTACACGGGGCACTACTGGCTGTTCATCGTGGGCCGATTCGTGATCGGGCTGAACATTGGCGAGTGCCCACACTCACTCGCCAGTCGAAATGTCCGTTCAGGACTGAACAGCGGCCTGGCCCCGATGTACTTCACCGAGATTTCGCCGATCAATATGCGCGGCTCCATTGGTTCCCTGTTCCAGCTGTTCGTCACCATCGCCATTCTCTGCTCCCAGATCATGGGTCTGCCCTTCGTGTTCGGCACTCCCAAGCGGTGGCCGCTGATTTTCGCGTTCACAATGGTGCGGTTCTGACGGGGCTCTGAACACCCGGTTGCTTCAGATTCCCGTCGTCGTGCAACTGTCGACTCTGCCGTTTTGTCCGGAATCGCCCAAGTACAGTTTGATCGTGAGGGGACGCAAACAGCAGGCGGAGAGGGACCTGAAGCGACTCAGGGGGAGAGAGGATGTGAGTGACCGGACGGCGAATGGGGAATGTGTGTGGTGGCACAGGTTGTGACCGAACTGGACCAGATCAACAAGGAGGCGGTGCTCGCCCGTTCCCAGCCAGACGTGAGTGTCGCCGCAATGTTCCGGGCGCCGTTCGCCTGGCCGCTGTTCCTGGGCATATTCATGATGATCGCGCAGCAGTTCAGCGGGATCAACGCCGGTGGGGCCATTTCGCGGTGGAAGCCCATCTGAGGGCCCCGTTTAGTGATGTTCTACTCTACGGCCATCTTCAAGGGTGCCGGCCTCGAGGGACAGGCGCCCAACTACGCCACCCTGGCTGTGGGCGCGGTGAATGCCATGATCACGGTGGTCTCAGTTGCCTTGGTCAATTGCACAATAATATGTTGTAGTGGTGGTTTTGTTTTCACTGTTCCGCCTTCAGATCGACCGTCTGGGCAGACGCACTCTGTTCATCAGCGGACTCTCCGGAATGGCGCTCTGCCATGCCGCCATCGCCATCTGCATGATCATCTCAAAGGCACTCCAGAAATATTATTTATGTCCCCTCTTATTAGATGCAGTTTCAGACGTTCCACTGGTTCTCCTTTCTGTCCATTCTGTTTGTGCTCCTCTTCATCGTCTCCGCCGCAATCGGGCCAGGCAAGAGAGAGGAAACTTACATATCACTTGTGAAAAACATTTCCAGGCTCCATCCCATGGTTCTTCGTCAACGAGATTTTGCCGTCGAATGCGCGCGGAAGGGCCAACTCGGTGGTGGTGATCACCAACTGGGGCTCCATCTCCATCATCGGAATCCTCTTCCCGATGCTGATTGTGCGCACTTTGGATGAAGACAAAAGCATTCGCACATTCAGGGAACCGTCCACGAATACGTGTTCTTTATCTTCACCATTTTGCTGGTCCTCTTCGCTCTGTTCGCGATCAAATTTATGCCGGAGACGAAGAACAAGACGCTGGAGGAGGTGCAACTGGAGATGGACGCAAGACGCGGACGTCGTCAGCGGCGGATTGGTTCAAACGCAACAGAGGGCGGGATCACCAAATTTTGAGCAGCTTTCGTTTAAACGTTTAAACGCAGGAACATCAAATGTTCAATACCGTTCTCAGCACACTCTTTTGTACACAGAACAAAGCTGAAGAGTACACGGGTTGACTTTCGTCTGGCTCAATTGCATTCTGTTCGCAATGCAATTGAGCCCCGCTATCAATAGTTTTGGACCGGCGGGGCATTGAAAAAGGGCTTTTCCGCGATCAGAATGGGCAGCGGACTTCCGCTGGCCAGAACAGCCTGCAGCCTGAGGGACTCGGGCAGTCCGCTGGAGCACTTGCCGATGGCCTCCAGCAGCTTGTCCTACAGCAACTCGGTCAGTCACTCTGTCCCCACACCCCAAATTATGCATGCCCTTGCCTGGTACTCGCCGACCAGTTCCCTGTCCTTGCGCTGGTTCTTCAGCTCCATGGACATCTGCAGCAGCTCCAGAATGGCCATGAAGTTCTCCCGTTGCCCCGACTGCTTCTCGTCCCGCATCCTCCGAGCTTAATTTCGCCCAAAATAAAACCAAAATTCAGCGCCTCACTGGCCAAGGGCGCGAAATAGGCGAGCAGTCTGGCCATGCCGAGGAGGTCGTTGGTGGAGGCCGACCGTTGCACCCCGATCATGTGCTTTATGAGCGACTAAAGGGATGGGTAGCCAAAAAAGGGGGACCCCGCCAGTGACCTGCAGGAACTTCTCCATGCGGCCCTCTCCCACCCCGGCCATACTGGACAAAAAGAACACGTTCGCAAAATCGTTGGGCGCATTCCAGCGGTTCTCCATTGTGAAGTATTTGAAGATGGGCCGGAAAACGAAGCTAAAACCAATTGGCCCCTAGCGCCCAGCAGATCGCCCACCTGAGGTCTTTGGCGGGGCACCTGAGGACCAGCTCCCTCAGGAACTCGACGAACAGTCCGCTGAAGTCGGTCTGGGCGTCGATCAGCGCCGGATCCGGGTTGTTGGCCTGCTCCTCCACCAGTTCCTCTGAATGGGCGTCATTCGGTCCATCCCCCTGCCCAGATTGGAAGTGCCTTTCAGGAAAATGTCCTCCATCAGTTCGGCCATCAGCGAGTCCAGTATTTTGGCGAGCAGATCCGCCGCCCAGTGTCCGTTGTGGGAGGGCAGGGCGACCAGCAAGTTGAAGCAGATCGCTGAAACTCGCATCCGGTTCGGAGTCCAGTCTGGGCGACAGACCTTTGATTCCGCTGAATCCGCCCAGCCGGATGGGGTCCGGGTTGCAGCGGGCCATGTAGCCCATGAACTTGGGCAGCAGGAAGTTGAACACCTGGATCATGTTGGTGGCGTCCCTGTGCACGGCGGAGTGCCGCAGGAACAGGTCAATCCCTGAAAGAACGCGCATTTCGGGGATTTCTCTTCCCTCTGCCCCCACCGACGGTCTCCAGACGCATTTCCCCCGACATCAGGAGCCGTTTGACCATCTCCAGGCAGTTCTCCACGAGTTGGCTCCAGCTGGCCGCGTGCCGACAGCTGTCCATCAGCAGGTCCATTATGTTGACGCCCACCTGTCCCAGCGTCAGAATCAGAAGGCACCTTTTGCAATCACGTACCTCCACTCGGGAGAAGTTTTCGTTCTCCAGGTCCCTGTGCAAAAAAGGGAGTCGGTTGGGAATGGGCAATGGGGAGTGCCTGTTCATGTGCTGAAGGAGGTAAGTGCCTATGACGCTGATCTCCTCCGGGTGGGCCCCCGAATAGGCCACCAGCTTCTGCAGCTTCTTGTCGCGCTTCAGCGACTCCTGGCTCTTGAGCCGGTGCTGCATGTCGATCACCTCGCCGATCAGCCCGTTCTGCTGCGGGATGCGGCGCCGCCGGCAACACGCGAAGCAGGAGCCCATTGGCGGAAAATGCTGGAAGTGGGCCTTTGAATTCCGACGTAAACATGGAATCGATCCATCCGCAGAACAGCGCATTTCCCATTGCGACGAGTCCAATCATTACGTCATTGGGGATGGGAAAGAGCACTCACTTCAATTCGAGGGTATCGGGTGTCACTCGATACTTTCAAAGGGAAATAACCAAATTGGCCAAAGACAAATTCTGCATCTTTGGAGATGCGGAACGGCGCTTTGGAGGAAATGAGGGAGCGTTTGTGCGCCCAAAGGGCCCATTCAAACATGCATGGCAATTTTCCAGCTCCCGATTGTGGCGCCTGGAGTGGCTCTAAATGGATTTGGGCGCCCAAAATGTTCGGGCACTTTTGCGGCCTTTTAATAGTGTTCCGTCAACTCTTCGCCCTTTTGCTTGTCTTTGTTTGTTTGCTCTTTTTGGCTTCTAAACTTGGAGAGAGAACAGAGGGTGAATGGGTTTTGGGGAATACTTTGTTTAATTTTTGTGTTTAAACGGTTGACGGAGGGATTTGGACGGCTGAGGCCCAAATGCCAAATAAACAGCGGCCCAAGCGCTGTTTTTGACGGCGGCACGAGGGACGAATAAACAGAGAGAATTTAATCTGCCCGAAATAGAGGGAATTGTCCGGAATTGGTCCACGTTTATTGGACTGGGAAATATTTATTATTGCGCGGTTCGGTGTAAAGCTGTAAAAGGCGAACACAAACGGAATAAAGGAAAGTGTTCCTGCGGGGCAGAGGTTGAGCAAACTGACGGAGACTCTCTTCTGCGGCGTCGGGGCTCAGCCGAACCTGGGCTTGACCAGCGAGTCCATCTGGCGCAGAATCTCCTCCAGCTGCACTTTGTGGATGTGCAGGGCGTGTCTGCAGGGAAACGAACTGTCATTGGTCATTTGCCCGATGGCCCCCACTTTCTGTGCCGATGCCTCTTGCCGTGCTGGCGCCGGGGGCTGGCCGCCCTGCGCCAGTCGTGCAGACTCCGCCTGTGGTGCCTCTCCAGACGGGTCCCTTTGCGCAGCGAGTAGCTGAAGGGGCACTGGGAGTGCGCGAATGATGTGGTCCCCAGGGCCCTCCACCTGCGCCTCTCCTTGGCCGGGGCCCCGACAGCCTGTTCGGGCACCCAGAGCGCAATCAGGAGGGCCATGACCAGCAGCACGGCGAACAGTGTCCGCCAACGGAATGGACTCATTCGGGGTCTGAAAACCGCGACATTTGGTTCAATCGAGTCTCAAGACGGGATGCAATGAGAAAATGCGCTTAGGCGCCGGGCGAATGCTTTGTCTGATCGAAATGGACGCCCATCTTAAGCGGCGGAGGGAACCCGATCCGTGGGGGCTTCGGTCGAGTGAACTCCAGCGCTTATTAGACCGGCGCCAGCGCTCCCCTCTCCTCCCCGGGCTGACCGCGGTCCAAACAAACCAATTGGGCGCTCATCCGGAAAATTGGGAAAATCAAAAATCGGGCTGAGTGCAATTTGGACGGCACTTTTGTGGAATGAGAATCGCGCGTATTTGGGGGCAATAGCACTGCTGTTTGGTTCAGTTTCGGCTGCTGGGTGGATCCAAACTGCCCACCAAGGTCGGTTATTAGACGGGCAGCAGAAGGCGGGGACCGGTCGCCAAATTGGTCGGTCATCCAGAAGTTTGGCGGCGGAAAGGCAAATTGGGCAGAGTCGGCGGAATTGCGCGGGGAATGGAGACTGCGGCGCACAGCCCGCTTGATCGTGCGGCGTCATAAATCGGGTGGGCTGCAATAAATCGAAGGCGGAGGAGGCAGGGGAATGGGAGTAAGTTGCTGCGGGAAACGGGGCAGCAAAGTGCGCGACGTCACCATCAAACCCATTTGTTATTGGCGAAATTGCACGGCACTCGACAAACGGAGGGTATGTTGGTTTTGGTCTGGACCGGAAGGCCGATTCCGCGGTTCTGTTTGGCCAATTGCAATGCGCTGCAGTTTTGTTGCAATGTTCTCATCCAAAATCCAAAAGGCAATTCAATGGGGGGATTGGGCCATTGGAGCGACCTGTTCGGCTCCAGGGCCAAGTTCCCTCCTCTCGATTGGACCACCCCATCCATAAACGCTGGAATCGGACTGCGGACGGGGGTTGTGTTGTGTGTGTGGGTCACCACTTCCGCCGTCTTCTCCTCCCCTTCCACGTGAGCGACGCGGAACAAAAACAATCGGAGGGCGGCGCAAATAATGCGTTAAACCAATTTCCGCCGCCAACTTGCGCGCAAACAGATCAGAAAATAATATATCGCAAGACAGGACAGACGGGGCCTCTTAATTTGGGAACACTGTTTCCGGTCGCACTTTCCCTCTCGTTCGAGGTAATTGCGAAGAATCAATGGGGAAGAACCGAAACTGAAACCGACCAGAGGCAGAGGGAACCCAGAACAAAACGATTAGCAGCCGAACGGGGGAAGAAAAGAATCCTGGGAGGGGCCAATCAAGAACAACTGCTTGGTGGGCCTTTGTTGCCGAAATAGGCCCGTCTATGGCCCTCCCAAGGAGCAACCTTTGACTGCGCTGGCAACTGATCTTGTGCTTCTGCGCTGCAGACTGAATGGCCCGTTTTATGCCACACGGCCGCTGGACCGGGGCTACCTCTCATCAGTGCATTGGCACTTGCGGCTCTCTTGACTCGGACCCAGTGTCCATTTTTGGGGTTTTATCGGCGCCCACCGCCCTTTTATGCGCTCCGCCCACGCCCATCGCGCGCACAGCGAAACACTCCCGCAGCTGGGGAGCTATTATGGGCGATGAGCTGCGCGTCATTTCGCGCCTTGCAACATTGCGCAATCCCAATCCAGAATACTCACATAGTTTCTGTTCGATGCTGGTTTGGCGTCTACTCTGTGCAAAATGCACAGCGACAAAACATTTGGGTAAATGCTTTTTAGTGAACTCAAACAGTGAATCAAAACCTCCGCTTGAACTTTGAAGACCCCTACCCTCTTGACCTGTTCCCTGCTTTTTGTCTCTTTCTCTTGCACGAATGAACTGCCCACGCAACTCGCCCCACAAGAGGTGTAGTCTGGCCATTTCCGTGCATTCTGTGCAAAACACTTGCTGTGCCCTGTTTCTCCACTGCACACATTTATTATGCCTTTTCGGAGCAAATTGCGTCGCAGGCGTAATTCGCCGCCGCCCGGGGCATTTGGTAACTTTCCTTTCCCTTTTCCTCCCAACGTCATTTGCTATTTGCGTCTCTGGGAGATAAATATGTAATGTTCTAATGTTCCCCCGGCTGACTCAGAGGGGCCGACTGAACTGGGAGCGCGGATCTGCTGGGCGCCCACTTTTTCCATGTGCCGGGACGCGGAACTTGGTGCCAAATGGAGAGAGAGACATATTTTATTGGGTAGCGGATGTCCTCCGCCGCTCAATCCGATTTCCGACGTCCGAATTTGTTTCGTAACTTTTCCCTGGTACCCCAGACCAATCGGAGCAAAATGACGTGTGCTGGCGCTGCGTCAGCATTTCTCGCGCGGCTGACGACTGAATCCAGTCCATCAATCAAAACACGCGCAGCATGACGAATCAGCGAATCCACCAGTCGGCATGGGAAGAAGCGTTTGACAGAGAACGAATTCCCAGAAAAACAATTCGTTTGAGATTGGGAGGAATTTCCAGCACAAAAAAGGACAGAGACTGGACACCACACACTCGAGTGCAGTTCTTGTTCTGTTCAGCCCTGCACCGGAGTCAACTTGTGCTGGGGATTTGGGAGTTCAACCTGGAGGCGGGCGCCACTCTGTTGGCGGCCGCAGAGACCACCAGCCTGGACGGCAGCTGCACTCCCGAGACCTTTTTGACGCCCAAAAGGAGGCGGGCCCAGGGCTTGGCGAACACGTCCCTGCGCACCGTCTTGTTCTGCCCAGATAGATCAGTGGGGGACCCCTTCAGAGGGATGCCTGTTTCAAATGCCATGTGGCGGTCGGACTCACCGTGGGCAAAGATCCAGGCGATGTGGCCGACCAGGATGACCGCCTCGTAGACCGGAGTGAACTGCATGAACACGTAGACGGACGCGGCGATAGCGTTGATCAGACTGATCAGCACCACCTGGATGAAGATCTGCAAGAGCCCCAAGTTCTATGACTCCGGGGGGATTCCCATTAGCACGATGGTCACGACGTAGTTTGTACGGAGTGGACGTCGTTGTGGTACTGGAAGGAGAGGAACAGGTGAAACAGAGCGACTGATTGTTTGATTCTGTCCCACAATTGCGCAAACATAATTTTTTCGCACGAGTTGAGATAGGACTCAAACTGACATTTGAGTTAGAGTTGGTGCTTAAGCTCCTTTTGCTCAGTGACAAATGTGTGTACATGTTGGATGTGTGTTTTTCACTGATGCATCCCCTTTATTAGAACTGACATTGCGCCATTGTATAAGAGCACTCACTATTCGTGCCTTTGGGTCTGCTCAATAAACTTAAACTTATTATATTACATTTATATTACATGTTGCTGTGGACGAATAATCGAATTTGTACTCAAATCGGCAATCAGGTTCCCGAAAAATGCTTCGAAATACGACTCCAAAACACGCAATTTAAAACGCATTTTCCAAGCCAATCCCTGCCCTTTCCGGGAATAGGTCGCTATTTTAAAGGCCCCACTTGAAAGGAGGCCCTCCCCCAGCGAGTGGGAGGGAGTTGTTGTGGGATGGATGTTTCCTGCCCCAATCCATCGATTGGATTCTGGGTTAACGCTCGCGAAATTCGCTCCCCAAATTCATTGCTTTTGATTATCGCTTTTTGCCCAAATAGGCCCGATTGCGTTGTTTTACTTAATTTTGGCCGCCTCTCTGTGGCACCTTCCAGCGGATGGCTGCGTCAAGACCCTGCTCAAGGACATCCAGAACGGGGCCGACGACCGTTTTGCCTGCGCCTGGGGCAAAGGGGCGCCCAACAAGAACGCCTTCAACGAGCGCTATGCGCGCCAGATGTTCCACTTGGCGGCGGCCGCCTATGCCGCGGACACAGCGGCACTGACGCGCAACGAGATTGTGGACAAGCAGAAGCAGTGCCTGAAGAAGTGGGTGACCCGAGTAGTCGAATCCCCTCTAACAACTTCCAGGTCGACACGACGCTGGAAGCACTGGACGTACCAGGTGTTCCACGAGGTGGACTGTCTGGGCGGCACCTGCTCCTTCTTCGCTGTGTCCAACCACAGGAGCAGGGAGCTGGTGGTCGCGTTCCGCGGGACGGCCACTCTGAAGCAGCTGGTCTACGAGCTGTACATGGGCATCTACAAGGGCGTCAGGTTCCCCTCCGACCCGGCAAAGCCCTTTTGGGGAAAGGTCAAAGGACAACGGGCGGAAACAAACAATTGTTGTTGTGGAGGTTCAGATCCACCCCTACTTCGGCAATGTGCTCGAAAATATTTGGCCGCTGCTCAGGAGGATGCTCAAGTTTGAATTTTCGGTCTGGCAATTGGGTTTTCAATTCCATTTGACGTACCCCGTTCAGGGCTACTCAGTGACGTTCACGGGCCATTCCCTGGGAGGGGCGTTGGCCGCCCTGGCGGCCGCCCAGACCCGCGTGGAAGAACTGCGGCGGAGCGACCAGATCCGGCTGTACACCTTCGGACAGCCCCGCATCGGGTCCTACCGATTCGCCATGAAGCACAGCGAAGAGGTGCCGAACAGGTGTATTCCGGCTGATTGGGCGCATAAACTCCAATTCGACAGTTTTCGCATTGTGCACGGGGAAGACGGGGTGGCGCATGTGGGTCCTTGCGACAAGGAGCCGCTGACCCCCGAACGGAGGCGCTGGTACTACGAGTTCCGGGGGGTGCAGTTGGCCCGCGACCTGAAGCAGTGCAGGGTGGGCCAGTTCTACCACCAGGGGACGGAGGTCTGGTACGAGCGAGGGATGAGTCTGGACCTGCGCGACAGGAAGGTCAGGAAGAAGGTGTGCGACGGGTTCCCGTTGCACGAGGACATCTCGTGCAGCTCCGGGATCCCGATGAAGAGGTCCAGCATCATGAAGTACATCGACGACCACAAGTTCTACTACGGACAATTGGCGAGTCCCCGTCACAGGCAGTTGCCATTTGGCCTTCAGGTCTCCCTGTTCGGCATCTCCGGCTGCAGCGTGGAGGGCACCACCGAGCAGATTAGGGCCAGGGAGAAGGCGGGCGAGACCCTGAACGAGGAGTTTGGCGAGCAGGTCCAGGAGCAGAACAGAGTGATCGAAGACTTCGGCAAACTCATTGAAGAGGGGGTCCCTATCAAAACCGCCGAAATCCCGGTCAAATCGAGGGAGTGGCGGAACCTTTCCGTTGAGTCGGGGGAGCCAAAGCTCAGAACCCAATCGCTGGACCCCACCACCGGACTGAGACGGTTGACGCCGCAAAAGCAGAGCCGAATGACGCCGCTGAACTCCGTGGAGTCCATTCTCTTCTCGGGCTCCAGGGAGGAGACCGCCAGGGAAATCGAGATAGAGTCTGCGGAGAACAGGGACACAGAGGCGGCCGCAAAGAGGCGCCCAAATGGCGGATCCCTGGTGATGAACAGACGGGTGCTCATCGATTTGAGCACGCTTTCCGCGATATCGCCGCCCAAATATTCGCCCAAACCGAATCTAGCAGTCGCAAAAGTGAAGCGGCCCAATGCTCTGTCGATGTACAATTTCGGACTTTTAGGTCTGATAGCGAAACACGCGAAAAGGGAGTTGTGGTCGAAGGGGTTTTTTCCGGCAATTCTGTGAAATTTCACATTTGAACGCACTAGAGAGGCCAAATAAATGCCGCTACTCTTAAAAGTGTTTGGTACTTTGCCATGTCTGGTTAAACGATTTGTCTTTTGAGCCAAATGCAAGTTTCAACGTTTATTTTTGTCTTCAATCGGTGTGAAATGCGTAAATCTAGTCTAGCCTGTGTCCGCTGTCCGCTCAGACCAGGGCCACTTTCAGGCCAAACGGGCGGCCTCCGACCGGCATTTCGACCGCCGGTCCGTTTGCTCTGTTCGGCCCCACCACTTCTTGCAAATTATTGGACACCGCCGCTTGACGGTCCCTGCCCAATCCGATTCTGTGCAGCACCGTCCGCCTCGGCCTCTGCTCCTCCCCAGACGAGGAACCCGACCGCACTGATTCGTTGCTCCAGTTGGTCGCGGAAGTTGCATCCGATTCAGTGGACTTCTTCTGAGAGGTGTCCAATTGCAATTGATTGTTGGTGCACGGGACTCTCTCACCAGCAGCTCTTGACTTCCTTGACTTCCCGCTTCCCCCCTCTCTTCCTGCTCGTTTTCCATGTTTGCGGCCATTCTCTCCAGAAAGGCCGTCTCCTCTTCGTTTGTCTGCCCACCTGCCCTCTCCCCCGTCTTCCTGGCGCCCATCACATTGCAACCGGCTTCACCAAATGCGGAAACCTAGAAGACCAAACTGCAACTCCCTCTCGTGGAGCACAACCCACAGACTGGCCGTAGTAGGCGGTGTGGTCCGCTATGTAGTACTTGGCCATCTTGTTCCGGTTGAACGGAGTGCCCGCGCTGCAGGTGATGTCCTCGTGCAGCGGGAGGCCGTCGCACAGCCTCTTCTTGAAGCGCCCGTCCCTCAGGTCCAGGCTCATTCCGTGCTCGTACCTGAACTGCGCCTTCCTTCATTCCGTACGAGTGGGGGTTCCGACCAAACTTCCGTCCCCTGGTGGTAGGACTTGTTCCCAGTCGCCCTGCACTGTCTGAGGCTGTTGCGCAAATGCCTCCTGCGCTCCCTGTTGCCCCAGAGCCACACCCTCAGCGAGATCGGCACGGCCTCCTTCTCGCACGGACCCAGGTGCACCACTCCGTCTTCGCCGTTCACAATGCGATAGCTGACGAGGGAATAACAGGATCCACCGTATGTGGACATTCAGAGCCCACCTGTTCGGTATCTCTTTGCTGTGTCGCATCGCGAACTGGTAGTCCCCGATGCGGGGCTGTCCGAAGGTGTACAGCCGGATCTGGTCGCTCCGCCGCAGTTCTTCCACGCGGGTCTGGGCGGCCGCCAGGGCGGCCAACGCCCCTCCCAGGGAATGGCCCGTGAACGTCACTGAGTAGCCCTGAACGGGAAATAGTGCGCCCCCCAATTAGGAAGTGGGACCTCGAATCGCTGCAAAACCGAACGGACAATCGGCCAGATGTTGTCCAACACGTGGTTGAAGTAGTGGTTGATCTGGAAGAGGGTGGGTTTGAATTCGGGAACATCTTTGGTTTCACCTTTCCCCAGGAGTCGGAACCGGGGTTTGACGGGAAGGGCACTCCGTTGAACGAGCTGTAGTACAATTCGAACAGTAGCTGTTTGAGCGAGTTGGTGCCGCGAAACGAGAAGATCAGCTGCCTGTCTCGGTGCGAAACGACTGAAAAATAGTCGAAATAATGTGTCTCGCGTGTGTCCATTTGGGTTTTGGGCATATGGCTCACCCGCAAAGAATGCACAGGTGCCGCCCAGGCAGTCCACACTGTGGCTCTCCAAGTGCTGCCAGCCCTCTCTGGACGACCTCCTCCTGTTGGGGCTAGCTCTCCTCAGGCACTCCCTCTGCTTGGCCTCCGCCTCCTCAGTGTCCGCGGTGTACGCGGCCGCCGCCAAATGGAACATTTGCAGGGCAAAACGTTCATTGAACGCGAACTCTTTGTGCTTGGTCGCTTTGAGCCAAGTCAGCTCTTTGATGAATTCCCGGTCCCGAATCAAAGTCTGCAGGGTCGCGTCCACGCAAAGATGCGAGCAAAGGCACACGACGGCAAGGCACAGAATTGCCGAATTTGCCATTTGGATTGATTGGACAAGTCCTGAGAATAAATTTGATTTGTGAAAAGGGGATTAAATGGGGGGTCAGGGCACTGACAGCCCAAATTGGCCGGCCGATGTTCTGCCCAGAGGTTAGCACTGCTGTTTGCAGCGATTGACTGAAATTGATTGGGCAGAGGGATTCTCCAATAATGGGGACTGGAAAACCACGTTTGCCATTAGGGCGCACAAAACGTAAAAACTGGTCTAGAGATTGGAGGGTTGGGAAGAATGCCTAAAAATAACGTTCCAGATTCTAGTTCCTGTTTTATTTCCGCCGCAGATTATATATATAGTTGGTATTTGGCATTTTGGTCACTCGACTCGGACCATTTCGTGCGTCTTCTCGTAGACAACGGGTGCAACGGCCGCATGGGCCACCGCCACATTTCTGCCGACCGCCATGCTGCCCACGTTCGCGATTGTGGCGGTGCAGCGAAAAACGCGCGGAAAGTGCTTCCGGAATGCGGCTCGGTAGTCGGGGCTAAACAACCAACAACAACCAACGGTCCAATTCTCTCGCAAATGTTGGCCAGATGTGATGGACCTGAGCAGGTAGAGTGCGGGCGCACATCCCGCGGTGAGCAGGGTGGACAGGATGGAGGTGCAGAACACCACGTAGACCAGGTTGCGGGGCTCCGTGAACGAGGCGACCACCTCCATGCCCAGGGAGACCAAATAGCCGGAGAGCAGTGCGAGCACCATCAGCACCAGGGACCGGATCATTTTGTGCGAGAGCAGCCACCAGTACCCTGGGGAGAGTCAAAGAGTTTGCGACTGGCCGACTCACATCGCGTCTCTGCAGTTGTGTTGGCGGTGCTGTTTTCGCGCTGTTTCACGATTTTGATGACCAGGTAGGAGATGACGCACAGCGAGATGCTGACCAGACTGACCCGGAACACGATGTTCCCGACCTCGCCTAAGCCAAAATACATTTTAAATGTCAGCAAACACATAAGTCTTCGAAACTCGCCCTGGTAGGTGACACTCGGGTTCAGACAGAGCACCGTCCTGTGCAGTCGGAAGGGAAGAGGGACCCCTCCCAAAAGGGTCTTACGAGTTGCTGTGCTGCACAACCCCCTTGTAGCAAAAGCACGCAATGTAGACGGAGTAGGACAGACAGAAGGCGAACATCAGCGCCAGGTAGACCCATTTGTTCAGTCTCGAGTGCCTGAAACCTATTTTAAAGTCCTGAAGGCGCCCAGATTGACCATTCGCTGAAGAGGATCATCAGCAGGCGGTCGACGCCGATGGTGAACATGGAGACGAGGAACAGGTTGCCGAACAGCATCGGGACCAGCTGCAGCAGGAAGCACTCGAGCAGCGGACAGAAGTAGGGCGGGTTGCTGGCGAACACGACGCACACACTGATGGCCATGAACGGGCTGGAGATGAGCGTGCAGAGGGCGTTGAAGCCGATCAGGATGTTCCCAGTCCCGTGCAGAGTGCTGGCCTCATTTGGGCGATCGGGGATTGGGAGAATTGGGTGCGCACCTGGATTTGAGGGTCACGTGGACCAGACAGCCGCTCAGCAGGGCGGACACCGTGGCGATGGACCAGCGCAGCAGAACGAGCGCAGAGAAGCCCCAGGGGATCGGCGTGCCCTTGAAGATTGCGTACGGCTGGGAAAGGGGGAGTGGCCCCTTATTCTGTGTGGGATGGGAGGAACGCACGTAGTTGTTGGAGGTTTTGACCAGCTGCTCCAGGTCCATCCAGACGCGGATTGTCGTTCGGCACGGGACTCAGGAAACGGCTCTAATTAGGTATAACGTCTTTGGTGTTTGGGCACCGCAGATGCAATTGCCGTTTGGAATCGATGGGTTACGTGTGCGGCCGATGTGTGATCTGCGGTGCCAATTAGGGCGAGAAAAGGCGCAGCTGCGGGGGAAATGCCATGGGAGCAGTGAAGGGACGGGAAAATGGAATGTTCGCGTGAGTGCGGAACAAAGATACCGAAGGGGCAGGGCCAGAGGAGGTTTTCCGATTTCGCCATTTCACACATTCAAACACATTTTATTAGCCTTTGACAAACGAAGGAGTGAATAATCCGTCTGGGCTATTGTATAATTTTAAAGAATACTTATTATGGATAATTAATAATTGATGATGCAAATTGGTCGTCAAGGCGACTGCAGAAAAGTTCAAAATTGGCTTTTGTCCGTCCACCATTCCTGCACAATTTTGGCTTTTCTCAGTGGGACGTTGCGGCGTAGCAGCATTCGGCAAAGGGGGCGCTCTCCGAGGTGATGGACGAACTCGCGGGGCCATTGCCGTTCGGAACGTCGCACTTCTCGTTCCGAGTGTCGTAGCGGTAGCAGCTGACGTGGCGCCGACGGCGCACCGATGCTGCTCCATTGGGCTGCAAAGAGAGGAGGCAATGGACGGTCAGAAGCACCAAGAGCAGAGACACGGCAGAGGCCATCTGGACAAATAAACACGCAAATGGAATCAGAATCTATTCAAAAAAAATCGCCCTCAGGGTTGACAAAAAATACTATCGATTCCGAGTGTCGATATGGAGTGGAGGGAGAGTGGGGGACGGAACAGGCCAGTTCGGCGCATTCCTATTCGGCGCATCCCAGTTCGGCGCACCCTGTTCGGCGAATCCCGGTTCGGCGCATTCCCCATTCGGCGCACGCCCAGTTCGGCGCATTTTATTCACAATAAGATCTTATGTACAAAAATCGGTATTTCTATCTTATATGGTCA